>JALPQI010001913.1:0-114322 GCA_025490895.1 Thaumatotibia leucotreta
GTTATGTAGCTAGACGTTTTTTTATATCTTTTGTTCAGTAACCAACAGATATATTGTAATATCTGGAGTGCTCCAAAATATCTGAATACGCCTCTATTGTTATAGCAATAAAGGCGTGTTCAGATATTTTTGATGGCGACTGTATAACGCTTTTATAAAAAGCAAAAGCTGACAAATATTTTAATTTATGTTCATAATGAAGCATTATTTTCATTATATTTTTCCAATTCGTCATAGGTTGTGGCAATAGCCACTCACTTGCTTTGATTTTTGCGATAGACTCTATTTCTATGTAAAATAAGAGCGTCATGTAACAAAAGCTACATGAAGCATGTCAGTGGATAGTAACAGTACTTACGATACAGTATCTGGCGCTGTTCGGGCAGTTGTCGAGGCGCGCCGCGCTGCGGTTCGCGCACGGCGTGATGCTGCCCACGCCGTCGCTGTACTGCCCGCACTGCCAGCACTTGAGCGCCGAGCACGCCGACACGAACAACACTAACGCCGTGACTTCGGTCTAAGGCGACCAATGGGTGCGTGGGGGCGATCCCATATCGGTCTCTCACTCTCACTTATTAAGTCGTTTATCTCAGTCACCAATAACACCGTAACAGCCAATGGCGTGCTCTAGATATTTTAGAAAGCAAATTCTACTGTAGTTTTCATGGAGTTATGTAACTAGATATTTCTGTGTTTTATTTATTGCATAAAATAATCATAAAGGAGCAGTTTTCTGTCAACATGTAAAATATATTTTTGAAGTTCAAATTGGAGTAATTCTGAGTAATGTTCATGAGTTGTCAGACTTCAGAGTCTAGTTGTTTTCGAAAGCTGTTTCAATATTATAAATGTTTATGTGTATTATTAGTTGCATACTCCATTGGTATTAAACTGGTGGTTTTGTTACTTACGATACAGTATCTGGCGCTGTAGAGCAGATCTTTTATTGTTTTATGCGGTTATGTAGCTAGACGTTTTTTTATAGGTACCTTTTGTACAGTCACCATCAGATATATCGTAACATCTGGAGCGCTCTAAAATATCTAAATACGCCTCTATTGTTATAGCAATAAAGGCGTGTTCAGGTATTTTTGATGGCGACTGTATAACGCTTTTATAAAAAGCAAAAGCTGACAAATATTTTAATTTATGTTCATTATTTTCATTATATTTTTCCAATTTGTCATAGGTTTTGGCAACAGCCACTCACTTGCTTTGATTTTTGCGATAGAATCTATTTCTATGTAAAATAAGAGCGATGACATGTAACAAAAGCTACATGAAGCATGTCAGTGGATAGTAACATTACAGTACTTACGATACAGTATCTGGCGCTGTTCGGGCAGTTGTCGAGGCGCGCCGCGCTGCGGTTCGCGCACGGCGTGATGCTGCCCACGCCGTCGCTGTACTGCCCGCACTGCCAGCACTTGAGCGCCGAGCACGCCGACACGAACAACACTAACGCCGTCGTCAATCGTGTCTTACTTTACATTTCGGGACGAATATTTATGAAACTATGTAACTTGATGTTTGTCTGTTTTTTTATTGCATTTAGGTATCATAAAGGAGTAGAAGTTTAGTAAGTAGCTATCTGTTACTATGTAGTATATAGTTTTGGTGCTCAAATTGGAGTCATTTTTAGTATTACTCTATTCAAAATTACTCCAATTTTAACCATTTCTGAACACGATTAATTAATTTTTAGCCTTCAGAGTCTACTTATATTCTAAAAGTGTTTTTCTATATTTCTAAACGTCTTTGTGTAATATTAATTGCAAACACCATTGGTATTAAATTAGCGGTTTTTGTATTTCAGCGTTTTATTCATTTTAGCGATTTCTGAACACCGTTCAATAATTGCTAGCCTTTGGAGCCTAGTTATTTTCTAATGGTGTTTTATTTCATATTTATAAATGTTTTTATGTATTATTAAATGCAAATAGCATTAATATTAAATTGGTGGTTTAAGTGCTTACGATTAAGTATGTAAAGGTAGATGAGAATAAGTACCATCAGTATTGGGCAATAGTAACAGTACTTACGATACAGTATCTTTGTTATAGGTTTTGGCAATAGTAACAGTACTTACGATGCAGTATCTGGCACTGTTCGGGCAGTTGTCGAGGCGCGCCGCGCTGCGGTTCGCGCACGGCGTGATGCTGCCCACGCCGTCGCTGTACTGCCCGCACTGCCAGCACTTGAGCGCCGAGCACGCCGACACGAACAACACTAACGCCGTGACTTCGGTCTTAGGCGACCGGTGGGGCGGAAAAACAGTGCGAGGGGAGTTCCGATAGTAATCTCTCACTCCAACTTATTGAGTCGCTTATATAAATCGCGTGGCCTCAGTATTTTAAGCAGTTCTTTTATTGTTTTATGCGGTTATGTAGCTAGACGTTTTTTATACCTTTTGTACAGTCACCAACAAATCGTAATATGTGGAGTGCTCCAAAGTATCTGAATACGCTTCTATTGTTATATCAATAAAGGCGTGTTTAGCTTTTTTTTATGGCGACTGTATAACGCAAAAGCTGTCAAATATTTTAATTTATGTTCATCACGAATCATTATATTTTTCCAATTTGTCATAGGTTTTGACAATAGTAACAGTACTTACGATGCAGTATCTGGCGCTATTCGGGCAGTTGTCGAGGCGCGCCGCGCTGCGGTTCGCGCACGGCGTGATGCTGCCCACGCCGTCGCTGTACTGCCCGCACTGCCAGCACTTGAGCGCCGAGCACGCCGACATGAACAACACTAACGCCGTCGCCAATCGTGTCTTACTTTACATTTCGGGATGAATAGTTTTTATGAAACTATGTAACTTGATGTATCTCTGTTTTTTATTGCATTAAGGTATCATAAAGGAGTAGAAGTTTAGTAAGTAGCTATCTGTTACTATGTAGTATATAGTTTTGGTGCTCAAATTGGAGTAATTTTGAGTATTACTCTATTCTAAATTACCCAAATTTTTACGATTCCTGAACAGCGTTCATTAATTGTTAGCTTTTGGAGCCTAGGTATTTCCAAAAGGTGTTTTTTTCATATTTATAAATGTTTTTGTGTATTATTGAATGCAAATAGTATTTATATTAAATTGGTGGTTTAAGTGCTTACGATTAAGTATGTAAAGGTAGATGAGAATAAGAAGCATCAGTATTTGATAATAGTAACAGTACAGTACAGTATCTTTGTCATAGGGTATGGCAATAGTAACAGTACTTACGATACAGTATCTGGCGCTGTTCGGGCAGTTGTCGAGGCGCGCCGCGCTGCGGTTCGCGCACGGCGTGATGCTGCCCACGCCGTCGCTGTACTGCCCGCACTGCCAGCACTTGAGCGCCGAGCACGCCGACACGAACAACACTAACGCCGTGACTTCGGTCTAAGGCGACCGATGGGTGCGTGGGGGCGATCCCATATCGGTCTCTCGCTCTCACTTATTGAGTCGTTTATCTCAGTCACCAATAACACCGTAACAGCCAATGGCGTGCTCTAGATATTTTAGAAAGCAAATTCTACTGTAGTTTGCATGGAGTTATGTAGCTAGTTGTTTCTTTTTTTTTTTTTAAATGTAATCATAAAGGAGCAGTAGTTAAGGAGCAATCTGTTACCATGTAACATATAGTTTTGAAGTGCAAATAGGAGTAATTTTGAATAATGTTCATGAGTTGTCAGCTTCAGAGCCTAGTTATTTTCTTAAAGTGTGTTTGCATATTTCTAAATGTCTTTCTGTAATATAAGTGACAAATACCATTGGTATTAGTTTGGTGGTTTTGGTACTTACGATACAGTATCATAGCGCATAATGAGAGAGGTACCGATTTTCTGAATGTCTTTTTCTATTTGTATTGGTAAATTAGTAGATGTACTTACGATACAGTATCTGGCGCTGTTCGGGCAGTTGTCGCTTTTATAAAAAGCAAAAGCTGACAAATATTTTGATTTATGTTCATAATGAAGCATTATTTTCACTATATTTTTCCAATTCGTCATAGGTTTTGGCAATAGCCACTTACTTGCTTTGATTTTTGCGATAGACTCTATTTCTATGTAAAATAAGAGCGTCATGTAATAAAAGCTACATGAAGCATGTCAGTGGATAGTAACAGTACTTACGATACAGTATCTGGCGCTGTTCGGGCAGTTGTCGAGGCGCGCCGCGCTGCGGTTCGCGCACGGCGTGATGCTGCCCACGCCGTCGCTGTACTGCCCGCACTGCCAGCACTTGAGCGCCGAGCACGCCGACACGAACAATACTAACGCCGTGGCGGCCAATCGCGTTGTGCTTTACATTTCGGGACGAATAGTTTTTATGAAACTATGTAACTAGATGTTTCTTTGTTTTTTTATTGCATTTGGGAATCATAAAGGAATAGAAGTTTAGTAAGTAACTGTATACTATGTAGTATATAGTTTTGGTGCTCAAATTGGAGTAATTTTGAGTATTACTCTACTCAAAATTACTCCAATTTTAAGCATTTCTGAACACCGTTAATTACTTTTCAGCCTTTAGAGCCTACTTATTTTCTAAAAGTGTTTCTCCATATTTCTAAACGTCTTTGTGTAATATTAGTTGCAGATGCCATTGGTATTAAATTAGTGGTTTTGGTACTTACGATACGGTATCATAGTGCACAATGAGAGAGGTACCGATTTTCTGAATGTCTTTGTCTTTCTCTATTTGTATTGGTAAATTAGTAGATGTACTCACATGAGTGTGAATGGGCTTACAGTATAAGATGCCCAGGATCGCGTAAAGTGGAGGAAATGTAGCAGGAAAGTGGACCCTGGTAAAGGCCGGGATAACGCTAGGTAGAAGAAGAAGTAGATGTACTTACGATACAGTATCTGGCGCTGTTCGGGCAGTTGTCGAGGCGCGCCGCGCTGCGGTTCGCGCACGGCGTGATGCTGCCCACGCCGTCGCTGTACTGCCCGCACTGCCAGCACTTGAGCGCCGAGCACGCCGACACGAACAACACTAACGCCGTGACGGCCAATCGCGTCGTGCTTGACATTTTCTGGAACAATAAGGCTGTATTAAGAAAAATATATATTTTTTAATTATCTCACTTAGGTCCTGTCTTGATTGTGAATCCATGTAAAGGTTTTTTAGTCCGATGATCATATTTGAAGTGACACTGACCATTCTTTGATAGAAGATTGATGGTTGACAGCAGCGTTATCATAGTGGACACATTACTGCCGTCGGCAATCCGCTTGCTCAGCGTGGCGATACGCATTTAATAGGAGAGACCTACGTCCAGTAGTGGACTTGGATAGGCTGATGATGTTATCATATTTTATTCCTTTGGTAAAAATTACTGTTCCTAGTGTTCCTAGATGAATTTTAGTATTAATTTATAGCTATAAATATGTAAATTTGAATTCATGTATATGATATTGATAAAGTTCAGCTCAAGTGAGAGGTAAAATAGAACCAATGACAGTGGGGGTTAAAAGGTTATGTAGTGTATCTTACGGTGGCATAAACTATCCATCTCTCCTTAATTATAGACGGAAAGTCTTTCTTCTCACGGCATACTTCTGCACCAATCATGTCCTAAGTGGTGTTTCTTATTATAATATTGACCAATCAAGGTGCTTAACACTTTAAAAATACGTATCTAAAATGTTACATAATGTTGTGTTCCTTATTCACTATATGTGAACCAAAAGAAACGCATTTACGCAAAAAAATACTGCCAATTTATGGTTTGAAGATACAGACTGAAGGCAAGCCATATATCTATAGTATTACCAATACTCTTTGCGTAAAGTATTGTTATATGACAGCAAGGTACGACCATATATCTCACGTGCCTTTACTTTCCGAACAAACTCCAAACAAAACAATCTCCAATACAAGTTCATAAAACGAATACAGTTGTAACCATTTATCTACAGCTATAAAATTCAACAACTTTTCACCCTAACTTCTCTCAAACGAAATCAATTTGGCAGCCTATAAAACGGTTTACGATACAAATAGCGGCAGCCATTAAATAAATCTGCTTTAGTGCTCATAAACTGCATATTATGATTGTATTGTATACAAAGCTAAAGCCTTACAAAGTTTCTGTTTAATGTGCAATATTGCAAAATTGGCTGTTCAAGAATAATTTAAAAAATATTTTGTTTAGGCCACACAAAAACACATGGTTTTTCCAAAAACTTAGTAAAATGAGACGGTCAAATCCGTGGTCAAATCTGTCAGCATCCGTGATCTAGTTGGTAGTGACCCTGCCTACGAAGCTGGAGATCCCGGGTTCGAAACCCGGCGAGGGCATTTATTTGTGTATTTATTGATCACATATATTTGCTGCTTGGTCGTGGCTGTGTAGGTATTTAAGTATCTATATGTATATTTATCTATTATATATGTCGTCGCCTGGCACCCACACTACAAGCCTTAATAGAGCTTACTGTGGGACTAGATCGATTTGTGTAAGATGTCCCAAGATATTTATTTATTTAAATCACGTATCATTGCATCATTAGCCTGTTCCAATCCGTTGCTCGCCCTATGCCTCTCCGATTTCTTAAGCGTATGGACGCATTACGAGGTAATGTATAATCACCACGACGGGCAAGCCGATTGATGATCGCAGTAATGTGTCCACTATAACAATGATAATGCTGCTGCCCGTCGTCAATCTTCAATGAATGAATGGTCAGTACCTCAATCCCTTAGGCTGGTTCCTGTGTCACGCGAACCGCCCGCGCGGATATCTCCGGAGCAAATTATGTATTGAATCCATGGCGCGTTTCAGACTGGAGCGGAGGCATCCGCGATTAATTGATTTGACATATTGCTCCACGGAGAGATCCGCGCAAGCGGTCCGCGTAACACAAAAAGCAGCCTTATTCGACTTTTAAGACACACATGTGAAGAGTTGGGGAAGTGACAAAATGTGTTCTTACTGCCGTCTCCACGCGGCATAAACGAGAATAGTGTAACCAAATTTCACACAATTCAAACCTAACATTTGATCTGCCAGATCATTGATTGTCTGCAACAAAAGATCTGAACATCTGTTTCAAAGCAATCACTTCAGATTCGATTGTTTTAAAACCTTATCAGGCTGAAAAGAGCTCTAAAAAAGTCGACTAAGGCTCGAAACTGTGTGTATATTGAGTTGGATTCGAGCCAAAGTTCGGTAATGAAAGTGAGGTTGGGTTTTAATGTGTCGAGAGTTTGAAAAGGTTCTCCAGTTACAGGAGAATTTATTGAGAAGTGAAGTTTGGGGACTTTGTCAAACTTAATGCGTTACGTCGACGTACTCAATCTTTGCATGAGAAAGTTTGCTGACAAGGTTTTTGTTGGAATAGTAATTTATTTTGATCGAGGCTGCCTGCTAACGGTTTCCGATTCTCATAATTCTGAATTACCGGAAACTTGTTTTAGGATTTCGTATTTTGGTGCATCTTACTCAAATCGACCTAGTCCCACGGTAAGCCCAATAAGTGTGGTGTGGGTACCAAGCGAGGATATAATAGATACATCATCATCATCATCATCATCATCATCAGCCAATTGACGTCCACTACATTAGATACATACAGATACTTAAATATATAGACAGCCATGACCAAGGAACAATTATTTGTGATAAGTAAAAAGGTGCACAATACCCTCACTGGGATTCAAAACCGAAAGCTCTAGCTTCAATGTCAAAGTCAAAATACTCTTTATTCAACTAAGCCCAGCAATGAGCGCTTTTGAATCTGAAACTAAATAGCAAATGAGAGGAAAAAAAAACTATTTCCGGTTCTAACCCGAGAAGAATCCGGAAAGAAACAGCGGGACTTATTTTTTCAAACAGTAATATAATATCTTAACGCATGTTAGCGTTAAGATATTATATTACTGTGCATTCAATGAAAATAAAACATAAACTTGATTTAAAATAGATGTAGACAGTACAATACAATAAAGTGAGATAAAGTTCTGACTATTAGAAAGATGAAGTTTCTAACAGTCAGAACATATTATAAATCTAATGATTTGCGAGCAGGGCCGGATTTAGAGGTTGAGAGGCTTCGGGGCAACAAAGAAGTGGAAGCAGTCAAGTTTTTCAATGAATAATTTTTTGTGGAAACAAATATAGATTATTTTATTTTTTAACAAATATAAATAAATATTATCGTAAACGAGAATAATCTGAAATTAAATTTAGGGTTAACGAACGGAATCTTCTGAGCTTTTTTCGCCGAAAAATCGTTGATGATTTCGCTGAAATCTAGTTCCTGGAATAGATCACTTTTAATACAAAAAAAAATGTTTATTAGTAGGAATTAGAATTTTTTTTTCGAAATCTCTAATATGGGGTGGGGGCCTGAAATTAATAATCAATGACAACTAGTTCCGTCTTTGGTTACTGAAACTCAAAACTAATAATTTTCCCTCGACCTTTGAGCCTCTTCTAAAAACTCAGCAATGAAAACATCGAGCCGCAACTATCACATCCATCCCTTTCTATCCAGTCTCCAACGAAAAGGACGCAGAAAAGAGTAACATATACGGCTTCAAAAATATCTGAACGATTTTTTACCTTATGTCTTTGAGATACGTTCGGAAATGTGTACATTTTTTTAGACGGAATTTGTAGTATCTAAGAGACAACGAGGGCAGGTCAAGAGCACTTCAGTTCTCGGCTCTGTTTTTAAATATTTTCGTAACATTTTAAACACGTATTAAGAAGATTTTTACTTGAATGTGGTGTAAAGTGAAGGACTCTAGAGTAATAATGAAATGTTTCTGTGTTTTAGTTGCTTACAAATGCGGTTTTCAATAAATTAGTACACAATCAGTGGCATTATATGCGTAAATCACTGTTTTCCTGTTATCTTTAAAACTATATGATTGATTTATGGTTTTGTACAACTTTTGGGCTATACTCGGAGTTTCTCTGCGTGATCGAATCAGAAATGAGGAGATCCGTAGGCGAACTAAAGTTACTGATATAGCCCTCCGGATTAGTAAGCTGAAGTGGCAATGGGCAGACCACATTGCACGCAGAGCAGATGGTCGATGGGGTCGAAAAGTGCTCGAGTGGAGACCACGGCTAGGCAAACGCAGCATAGGACGTCCACCCACAAGATGGACAGACGACCTTATGAAGGTCGCCGGGACACGCTGGATGCAGGTCACATCTAACCGGTACATGTGGAGGTCCAGACGGGAGGCCTATGTTCAGCAGTGGATGTCTTATGGCTGTGATGATGATGATGATGACAACTTTTCTGAGTTATAAAATATTCCATTTTTAGATGGCATTGAGCACCGCTTTGGAGTTGAGATAAAATTACGAAACTTTTATCAACGTAAGAGTAAAGAGAAAATATAAAAATAGATAGGGTAAGCGTGCTCCACCGTAGACTGTATGTATCATCACTTACCAGCAGGTATGATCGTGGCCAAACGTCTACCCTACCTATTCTGAATAAAAAAAATAGGTGTAACAAAATAAGAAGGTGCCAATTTTTTTTATCATAATTATATACTTGAACTAACTTCAGTTTAACGGTTCGGGTTGCTTTGGTTCTGCTGCGGATGGTCTCATTTCTAATACGATCTCGCAGAGAGACTCCTAGCATAGCCCTCTCTATTGTCCTTTGAGTGACTTTGAACCTTCTTATGAGCGTAAGCGACTACGTTTCAGTACCGTATGTCATCACTGGCAACACACAATAAGGGGCAAGGTCTTCATTATAAGCTAAGTACCCTTGAAGCGTCTAAAGGCAGTACGATCTACCAGAGAAACTTCCAGCTTAGCCCTCCCCATTGCCCTTTGACTGACTTTGAGCCTTCTTATGAGCGTAAGCGACCACGTTTCCGTACCGTATCTCATCACTGGCAACACACATAATAATAATAAATAATAATAATAATAATAAATCATTTATTTCAGACTACAATGGTCCACATTACAAAATTAAATATACAGACAATTAAATTAAATTAAAATTAAAATTATCAAATTAAATTAAATTAGAAAATTAAATTAAAATAAAATTTTACTAAATCTATCTTAAAACTACTTAACATTATTGTTTACATGAATCAGCATGCAATGATTCATGTAAGGGCAGTCGAACCTGCTGGAGATTAGCTTCAGGATGACGTTAGAGCTGGCACGCACTCTGCTGAGCAAGGACGCGCACCGCCTGCGCAGAGCGGCGAAGAAGCACGCGGTGCGCGCCTCCGCGAACATGCCTGAAGCACTGCAGTAGCGAGGCAGCCCCAGCATCACCCTGAATGCGTCATTGTATTGGACGCGAAGGGCGCTCAGAGATCTGCGAGTGTGGTGGGCCCACAGACTGCACGTATAAAGCGATGTACAGTAGGCTCGGAAGAGAGTGATTTTTACCTCCTTTGTACATCGCGCAAATCTGCGGGCCAGCATGTTTGCTCTAACCGCGAGCGCCCTACGCTCCCGCTCAATGTCAGCGTCATCCATCAGGTCGTCCTTCAGCACATGACCGAGATACTTAAACTGCCTGACACGATTGAGTTCCACCCCATTCAACCTAATCGGGGGCACATTTTCAGGCAATTTCGACCCAGACCTGAATATCAGCACTTCACTTTTTTTAGAGTTGTATATTAAACCGTGGCTGGCCGCATATCGCTCACATGTTTCTATTAGTCGCCTTAACCCACAAACCGACGCGCTCAGCAACACCATATCGTCTGCATAACTTAGGTTATTTACACAAATACCATCTATGTGGCAGCCGACATGTTGACTACTGAGCGGAATAAAGGGTAAGTCATCATTTTTTATTTTTTATTTTATTTTATTATTCAATTTGTTTACATCGGCATTACAGCAAACCAATACACCGAGAAACCAGATTACTTATATAATAACAATAATTAAGGTATCTAGAACACATTAGATTGGACAACATCACACACAAATATGAATTTACACAATTTTACATTTTATTAGCGTACAGTAGTTTGCCTATTGTCCATCATCTCACAAAACCTTAAACACTCTCGACACACATCTACCCATCTCCAGGCAAACAGATCACATTCAGGCACGGATGTCAAGAGAGTATTAAGTAGCGAGAGAGCCCTTGGTATTGGCGCACTCCGGCGCGATACGGTGCGCGCCGCGGGCACCGCCAGCAGGGCGCGCGCACGCGGCCGCAGCGGCATGCGGGGCACGTCCGGAACAC
The DNA here is from genome assembly GCA_025490895.1 of Thaumatotibia leucotreta. Taxonomy (NCBI): domain Eukaryota; kingdom Metazoa; phylum Arthropoda; class Insecta; order Lepidoptera; family Tortricidae; genus Thaumatotibia; species Thaumatotibia leucotreta. The sequence goes on from JALPQI010001913.1 coordinate 11,194, forward strand.
TCAGGCGCACTACATCATCCACTAGTTGGATAATATCGGACTCCCCGCGTAAAAATCGGCATACACTGATGAGGAGGTTGTTATTACGCCTCACTTCTAAGGAAGTGAATCCTAGGCAACCGAGCAAGAATTTAGTGGGATATAAATAAGGGTAATAGCCGAACCTTTTTTTATACAGGAACCTAAGAAACGACTTCTGTATTTTTTCCAGGAGTAGCACATATGTAGATTCATATGGATTCCAAATAAGGGAAGACGCCTCTAGCTTACTTCGCACCAAGGAATTAAAGAGGAGCCTTATTACACCGGATTCATGAAAATAATAATAAGCTAAGTACCCTTCAATCGTCTAAAGGCAGTACGATATAGCAGAGAGACTTCCAGCATAGCACTCTCCATTACCCTTTGGGTGACTTTAGGCCTTCTCACAGATATCATGTATACCATAGATCAAGTAGATACTTAGCGTGTCAAATGAACTCAGTGAAATCCACTGAGTTGTCCGTCTTTAATCGCAGCTTGCAGCTTTCGGGCGTCACATTTTGTAAGTTGAAGTGAACGAAAACATTAATAATGCCTCCTTAAGTAACATTAATTGCAACAACACAAAAAATATGAATACTCAAGGGCCTGAGACTTATTTAAAATCATAGGCAAGTAACAACTTCAGTACAAAATCTGACACGCTCGGTCGCCAAATGAATGAACTTGTTTCTTCTATCCAAATCTAATTCTGTGGGCCTTCTTATAAGTGTAAGCGACCACGTTTCAGTATCGTATGTCATCACTGGCAACACAATAAGAGGTAAGTCATCATAATAAGCGAAGTACACTTGAACCGTCTAAAGGCTGCAATATCCGCTTTCGATCCTCACAATAAAGTATCGCGTCACCCTGCCAACACGCGATAAGTGCGTGAGAAATAGCCACAGGAGAGATAAATCGCTAGGCGTATTAGTGGTCAATATAGGTTAGCTTTGATTGTAAGGCTGGGTGTACATATTGTCCGCAATCCGCGTGCCTTATCCTCGTCCTGCCTGCCATACTCAGTGCAAGCTAATAAATAAATAAATATCTTGGGGACATCTTTGCCAAAGTCAAAGTCAAAGGGCTCTACTTTTCACTTACGATCAGGTGGAGTGGAGCCACTTTGTTGTGCCAACATAAAAAAAAAAAATGTGGGTACCGGTGGGTGACGAATATACATAATAGATAGATACATATAGATACTTAAATATATTGACAACCATGACCAAGGAACAAATATTTGTGATAAATAAATACTCAAATAATGCCCTCGCCGGGATTTGAACCCGGAATCTCCAGCTTCGTAGGCAGGGTTACTACCTACCAACTAGGCTACGGAGGCTGACAAAAGCTATTGAAATTGAAGCTATGTGTCAGTGTGTGTCTGCATACGGTTTTTTTTTTCTTTTGGGATCGAAAGAGCTCGTGATTCTGAGTAGTAATAACCCAAAATTCACGCATAAATACAAAATTATGAAAATGAACAAAATAAAAAGAAATGCTCACGGATTTCCTATATACAGGATGTTACACGAGCCACTGAACACCTTGAACGGGGTGATTTGGTACGTATACAGGGTGGTCCAAACCTTGACGTCAAAAAAATTTTTTTAGATTCTTCACGTCATGAGCTATCAGAATATACCCCATGTATGTTAGCCGATTTTTTGTAGTTTTCGAATTTTTTTTTTCGAAAATCTCGAAAAAATAAATTCATTAATAATAAAAATCTGTTGGGTTATTTAACTAGTTTCTTTTTGTAAAAGTATTACTACAAATAAAGCATTTACTGACAAAAAAATTAGCGTCCTCACTTTCATACAAGTAGGATAAAAAATACAAAATGCAAAAAAAAATAAAACATATCCCAAGGATTTTTGGTAATGTAAAGACTGCCCTAGACCTTAAACCTTCGTAAAAGCAAAAAAAAGTGATACTTAATAATGAGGATTTTTCGGAGTAGTCGGTCAAATAAACTTAAACGCACCTAATGAAAAAAACATTTTTTTTTAGATTTCGTGTTGAGCCCCATAGTAAAAGTTTTTCAGTATAACCTACCAAAACCACCCCGTTCAAGGTTTTCAGTGGCTCGTGTAACACGCTGTATTTATTCCTAACAAAAATATATCATAATATTTTCTTCGGTTACCGCGAGGATTACACATGAAATAAAACTATGAAAACGGATAAACTCGCGTAGGTACTAATCCGCAACAAATTAATGTCATCCGCAGACCACGAACCCTGTAAAGTGTTCGAAACGTCGGAATGAAGTTAAAATTAGTTAATATACGCGAGTTTATCCGTTTTCATAGTTTTATTTCAAAAATATATCATTTATTTTCGATATAAACTGAAGCTAGTGTAGACGAAGCATTATTTATCCCCGTGAAGTGAAATACGACTGACTGTGACAGTCGAAACTTAGTGCCTGGATAAACCGTTTATCACCCTTATAAAGCGGCTTCTGGACATAAAATACATCGTGGTTGGCCTCTATATAAATATCTACAAATCTCTAGATAAATATCCACAAATCATTAAAAAATATGAGAGTTAAGTTTGATTATAGTCTTAATTATATAATTATTCTAGTTACAAAATAAATTAGATTAATTTTTCTTTTAAATCCAGTCGACGTCAAAGATATCATTACAGTTTAGGCGCCAAAAACATATTTACAGTCAAAGACAAAAGGAGGTGCACACAAAAATATTGAAAAGTATGTCCCTGTGCACTCTAATTCTGTGTAATAGGATCGTCGTAACATATTTATCTCGATACTTATTTTTGCACTTGACTGTAACATGACCTTAATGTTAAGGCAATAAAGTTGAGTAAATATAATTATTTCTGGCGCCTAAACCGTAACGTTATCTTTATCGTCAACTGTACAAAACTAGATTTATCACAGGCTTCGTAAATATTACATTCCACTTATACAAATTACAAAAGACCACCCTGGGTTGTATCCGGCCCAAACGTTCCCATGACACTAGCAGCATTTCCACTCTGAATCGCTAGGGATATTTGCTGGACCAAAAACGACCCGGAGCGAGAATCGCTGAATCGCTAGGGATATTTGCTGGGCCAGGTACGACCCCGAGCGAGGATTGTAGCGATCCAAGTCCCTGATGAAATCTTTGGTCTCCGCACCCCATGACCCTGCAGTCTCTATCGCAACTGGTGTGGAATCATACGTTGGTTCCAAGGCAGAATACTTCAAATGCTTTTGCCTAGCTGAGTATTCTGCAGCCGATCCGGCAGACCTTGTGGCATGGCTCAGTTGAGACGGGGCAAAAGTACTGACGCAAGTAGCGTCCCACAAGAGGCACCGACCGTTCTCTCCAGCAACCAACGTAAGACCATCTGGCCGTTTGCCATCAGAACGGCACAACCCTGGAGGCTCCAGGACATAGGGCACGGTGGCCGTGACCAAAGCTCGGCGAACGATCTCTGACCCCCGAAATGGACGGATGATCTTCGTCGTTGCGCCTGTAAAAACCGACATGTAGTGGATTTTAATTTATTCAATTAATCCTCTTTGTGTATAGTTGCTAGGTTACTATTTCAAGGTCATAAATCAACCACATAGCGAATTTTATAGGCGCAGCGACGTAATATGAAGAGCGCCGGGAGATGATGGATGCAGGTTGCTTCTAACCGATGTATAGGTCTTGTAGCTGAAATGATAATGATGATGATGAATGTACGTTCAAACGGAGTGGTATATCTTTCACCAAGAAACTTTAATTAGCAATTAATCACACGACTAATCAACCTGAAAATGAGATCGTGGATCCATTAATGGCATCCTAGATGGTGAATTCTACAAAAATAATATAATTGAGAAAATGACGCAAATCCTTGGCTAAAATAATATAGGTATCTATACTTGTTATTAAGTCGTACGTGCTTTTCAATGTTAACGTAAATTTTATTAATTGTGAAAGTAGTTATGTAGATAAGTACCTAGTTAATTCATTACAGATTTCCTGGTAAACAAACAAAGGGTTTTACTGAAATCGTGTTGCTTAGGGTATAGATAGGGTATAGTAGATTTTTTTTTGCTCTCTTGACGATTCGACGATTCGAAAATGCTTATTGAAAAGCTTACAAAGAATAGTTTGACTTTGACTATAGGTCTTTTAATAAGAATAAGGACCTCAAAAGAAAGTTGTTTTATTAAATCAATATTTCCGCCCCAGAACCTCTAACTATTGATTTGTTCCAAAAATCATGGATATTTGGCCAGCTATTTTTGAAAAACTACAAGATAACTACGAAACTACACTTTTTCATCACACTTGCTGTCTAAGCGCGCCATTGCTTGCGTGCGTAGCGGGAGTAATAGAAAAGTTAAATTCCCTAGGGAGTAATAGAAATGTCAGTACGTTATTTAATAATACTATGTCTTAAAACTTATTTTTTTGGCGGTAAGTGTGATGAAAAACATTGTATGCATCACGGTCGGTAAGCGGAATACCAACTCGAGTCATAAAAGCCCTCCGCCTAACGGCGTCGGGCTTCTAACACTCTCGTTAGTAATTCCATACTTACCTCCCTTGATGCACAATGTACTATTACGTAGGTATCTACTTCCGAAGGTATCACACCACGAATTTGGGCCAACGAAAGCAATGTAAAATTTTAAACAACTCGTCTTAAAGTCGTTAATTCCTGTCAAAGTTCCCTTTGCAATCAAAATACACTCAATTTAAATTCATAATGAATGAGCAGCTCGGAAATCACACTTAACTCAAAGTTACCTACCGTAAGCTTTTACAACATACATTACATTACATTTAACATACATTATTTTACATATACATTAGGCCTCTATTGGAGTATGGTTTTCAAACCTGGAGTCCCTACTTTGTTAAAGATATTGAGATGCTCGAGAAGGTACAGAGAAGTTTCACCAAACTGCCAAAAAAACTAAAGAACAAACCGTATGACGAGAGATTACAGAAACTGAAGCTTCCAACTTTGAAGCAACGCAGAGAACGTGGTGACCTTATTGAGACTTTTAAAATTCTAACGGGACACTATAATCTGAAAGATTTCCACACCATCTATACGCGCCACAATAATAATCGTCTCAGGGGTCATCACCTAAAATTGCTCGCTCGCAGGTCATACAGCAACCCCCACAGACACTTCTTGAGTAACAGAGTGGTCAACACTTGGAACAAACTCCCGGAGGATGTAGTTTCAGCTCTCAGCATCAACCAATTCAAAAACAGATTGGATAAGCACATGTCCAAAAATATATCTTGAAAATGTGACCAAGAGGCATTGGATACAGGCACCATCAGTTGTCTCAACTGTCTGCCTGAATTACAAGAAATAATAATAATAATAATAATAACATTGCCTAGCACGCACAACTTTGTCTGCCTTGAATAATAATAAATAAATAAATATCTTAGTCCCATGGTAAGCTCAGTTAAGGCTTGTGATGTGGCTGGCGATATGCATAATAGATATATACATTACCTATAGATCAGTCTCTGTAGCTTAAGTTGGTAGTTGGTAGTGACCATGCCTACGAAGCTGGAGGTTCCGTGTTCGAATCCTGGCGAGGGCATTCTTTGTATATATATTTATCACAAATGTTTGTTCCTTGGTCGTGGCTGTATATGTATCTAAGTATATATACGTATTTATCTATTATATATATCGTCGCCCGGTACCCACATCACAAGCCTTAATTGAGCTTACCGTGGGACTAGGTTGATTTGTATAAAATATCCCAAGATATTTATTTATTTATTTATATAGATACTTCCAGGATTCGAACCTGGAACCTCCAGCTTTGTAGGCCCTGCCATTTTGTCAGCCTCCGTAGCCTAGTTGGTAATGACCCTTCACCAACAACCCTTGACAAAAAGGTGACCATTCTAAGGATTGTATTCAGATGGCTTCACAAAAATTCTTCACATACTACCTCATGGTAGATTAGTCCTTTGAATCCTGGCAAAGTTAGCACAACAACCATACAACAAACGTGTTTTTATGATAAATTGATAATGGTACAGAACCCTTAGTGCGCGATTCCAACTTGGCCGGATTTTATATACGTACCATAATTTTCAGCTGAAGATGACGATTCGGACGATGAAAGTACGTATTAATCATTTACCCTTTATAGGGCACTGTCTCAAAAATGACTACACTGGTCTCACCGCGAGCTATTAAGCTATGAACTATCGGCTATAACCACGAACAAAAGATAAGAAACACGGCGATACTCGCCCAGCTATCAGCTATCACCGCCGGGCGAGTATCGTTGTGTCTATTTTATTTAGGCACTGGTCTCACAGCGAGCTACGAAGCTATGAACTATCGGCTATAAACACGAATATCGGCTATAATCTTTTGTTCTTGTTTATAGCCGATAGTTCATAGCTTAGTAGCTCGCGGTGAGACCAGTGCCATAGGCAATGTTGTAGAAGATTTGGTACCCTATTTTCAAACAATTCAACTGGGGTTAATGATGCATCGCAATTTAACTTTGGCCCTCGGGGACGCACTTTTGGCCCTCTTGTCCCTTTCACGCTATATTCTCCTGTTTTAAAAGTGTACACTTGTACAGGATGTACAGCGTCCATGTCATACTCCTGGATTTGCCAGCCTTCTTAAACTACGGAATCATGAGGTAGCCCGTATGCTTGTTTCTCACCATGTGATTTAAATTCATAGAATTTTGATATGAATAACAGAATGCACTACGATGACGCTGCTGCCCATCATCAATTTTGTATCAAATAATGGTCAGTGATGCTTAAATCCCTTAGTCGACTCTTACGACACCCGCAGGAGTTGGGACACATTACTGCGATCGCCAATCCGCTTGCCCAGCGTGGCAATTATGGGCCTATACGCATAGTTAATAGGAGAGGCCTACGTCCAGCAGTGGACTATCATAGGCTGATGATGAACAGAATTCCAACATGGGCACCTCATGTTAAAGTGATAAGGTTTAAATTCGAATATCAAAAAATATTATACGATCACCAATACGCTTGCCCGGCGAGCCGATTATGGATATTTACTCCTGGGCCCATGCGCATAGTGGATTGGAGAAGCCTACGTCCAGCAGTGGACGATAGGTTGATGATGTGACGTGTGATGTAATAAATAACATCTTCACGAACACAGAATTAGATTTGGATAGAAGAAACAAGTTCATTCATTTGTATGGCGGCCGAGCGTGTCAGATTTTGTACTGAAGTTGTTACTTTGCTATGATTTTAAATATGTCTCAGATCCTTGAGTATTCATATTTTTTTGTGTTGTTGCAATTAATATTACTTAAGGAGGCATGATTAATGTTTTTGTTCACTTCAACTTACAAAATTTGACGCCCGAAAGCTGCAAGCTGCGATTAAAGACGGACAACTCAGTGGATTTCACTGAGTTAATTTGACACGCTAAGTAGATACGTTTGCTTGATCTATGGAATATATGACATCTGTGTTCACGACGTAACTTATATGTTTTGGGTTTCACTTTCTTTCTGAGTAATTAACTCGAATTTAAACTTTCGTGAGACGGGACACTTCTGGGTTAGATTGGCTCAGGACCGAGAAGAGTGGCGTACTAGAAGACAGGCCTATGCTTAGCAGTGGGCGATAAATGGCTGAAATGATGATGATGATGAGACATAATAACTAGAACTATAATTAAACGGTTAAACTCATGTGTATTTAATCACGGCGCGAGGCTTGAACGCGGGCCCAGTGCTTGATAATGGAGACCTAGGCTCTCTGAAACATGTCACGCGTAGTGACTAAATACACGTGAGTTTAAGCCGTTCAATTATAGTTGGCCATTTCTCTGAGCCGTGTGGTGACGGCAGTAAGAATACATTTGTCACCACCCCAACTCTTCCTGCAGGTGTCGTAAGAGTCGACTAAGGATTGAAGTGTCACTGACCATTATTTGATAAAAGATTAATGATGGGCAGCAGCGTTATCATAGTGAACACTTTACTGCGATCGCCAATCCGCTTGCCCAGCGTGGCGATTATAGGCATTTACCTCCTAATGCGTTTATACGCTTAATAGGAGATGCTTACGTCCAGCCGTGGACTATCATAGGCTGATGATGATTTCTCCGAGCGTTTCAACCGCCGTGACTTCGGTGGCAACATTATTTCCCGATTTCAGTGGATATCTCATACATTTTTTGGATATCTTGGTAGTTGTCAACTAATTCTAACAATATATCCAAAAGTTCTTGCATCTTTCATGGGATTCGTATGATACGCTGCCACCGGGTAAGATAGCCGGTATAATTACTGGCATAGAGACAATCCATCTACCTCAGGGTAAGCAGCGCATAGGGGATTTTTTAATCACTATGTCCATGGGCCTCATTTCCTGCTTTCCATCAGAGCTGAGAGCTCAGTTGTCAACATCCATCACATACAAAAAAATTAAGGAAAGTCGTAGCGGTTAAAACGCTAGGAGAAATGCCCAGTTACAGTAAATTGACTCATATTACATAATGATACACATATATCACTACAAATATACTTGTTACTACAACAACATTTCATTCAACTGGATTGCCAAATGTCAACCACTCAACAAAACTGTTAACGAAGTAATAAACAACGATTCTAAAACGAGCATCGTAACAATTCAATTTCGAAACAGCGCATTTATACCCCAGTCGCACGGAAATACGACCTTTCCGCTCTAGTGGGGAAAGAGTTTATTCACCAGTCAGTCTGCGGTTGCTGCAATCGAAGTTTTAATTAGTCTTTAGTTACCTCGGGGTAAAAACGAGCTGAAGAATTTAACTGTTGAATGTGCATTAATAACATCTCGGGTTTCAGGGATTCAGACTTTTATTATACATAATATTCAAGATCTACACTAGAAACTCAAGATCTTTGCTGGTGGTAAGACCTCGTGCAGGGTTCACCCGGATATCTACCACCATCTTACCCGTTAATTTGCACTGCTGTGTTTCGGTTTGGGGGGTTAGATAGCCGGTGTAATTGCTCACATAGAGGCAATCCATCTAAGTCCTCAGGGTAGGCAGGGCATAGGCGATTTTTTGATTACTATGTCCATAGGCCTCAATTCCTGCTTGTGTCAACCTTCGTCACATAAAAAAAATAAGGAAATTCTGTTTATAAGCAATATTAATTGTAAACAACTGTTTATTTCTTAAAATAAACAAATTAAAATAATAGTCTTAGAAACGGCTCATCTTTATAAATGGCCACTGCATCAATTCGAGTCCAATTTAGAACCATTAAATCTTGACCCTTTAGGTAAAAGCCTGCAGCTTTATGCAAATATTGCAAATACAAGACCGTGCCATCGTGAGTTTAACGCGGACTTACTTTTTATCCTACGAACAAATAAAACATAGAAGCCGCACGCCATACTAAATTGCCTTTCAAAAACGGTCCTGGATTTTAGTTGACAAGTGTCACCCCCTCTTTAATGTATCACGGCAATGAATTTCAATGTCAACCTAAAAAACTTAAGCCGCCATTTAAAAATAGTTGTGATTGGTCCATCAAAGTTTTCATTGGCAATATTCTATAAAAATGTGTCAAAGATGTTGCGCCGAAATATGCGCGGTGTTAAGAAAAGCCCTATGTCCTGCCCATCTTGGTACAATTGAACAATTGTTTTTGGGGGCATTTTTGAGCTGGCGTTAGACGTCCATGTTTTATATGGTCGCAGTTTTTATCTCACATCAATACCCGAGTACGAGCGGGATAGATTGGAACTATTGAAAGTAAGTTAATACAGATAGAGCAAAGTGAAAAGAGAAGACTAGAAAGGCAGACGATCTTGAAGCCTTCAAGAAAAGAGCGTATTCCCATTTTAAAGGTCGGCAACGCACTTGTGTTGCGAGTGTCCATGGGCGACGGTGATCGTTTACCATCAGGCGACACGTCTCCTCGTTTGCCTCCTAATCCATAAAAAAGAGCTCACCATGAGATGGGAATAATAATTGCCAAGGAGAGAGATAGAGAAAGGATAGGAAAGTAATTAGGTGTTATACTCATGGGTGCACCTCATGGTAGGCACAGGTCTAGGTTTCTTATTCTAACTTTACAATATTCGACGGTAGAAAGGCTAATTGGCTTAAGTGACACTTTGGGCGATATTGAGTTATTTATATCATCGGAATCGGCAGATTTTTCTCCGTCGATTGAGCTCGGTTTCATAGCGATCAGACGATTTTGATGGCGGTTAACACTTCTGAAATTTGGTACAGCGTTAAAAAAATCAAGGCATGAAGCAACACAAAAAATTGCATTTTTGAATGAAACGTGACTTGACCCACAAACATGTTTGGTTGGTTCCCGCTTAAGCGGTTTTTACTTTCCCAACTTTGCCATTCGTTTTGATTTGAACCTTTTGGCTTTACTCCATCACACACGAGCATAGTCGTTTAAGTCAATTGAACTTCAACAAAAAAGTGCCACCATAGGCGTTTGAAGCATTTAGCCTCCATTTAAAATAAAAGAAGCATGTCGCTTGAACCATTTAGCTCTTCCCAATTTTTTAGGGCATGGGTCGCTTCAACCAAATACGTAAAACCCTAAACCATAAAATGTATGTTACTTAAGCATTTTGAACCTCTTTTTATAGATGAGAATGTCGGTTGAAATAGAATATTTGTTTGACCTGTGTCATTTAAATCCTTATAATAAAATCATAATGCATCATATCAGTGTAGCTTAAATCATCAAAAATTTATATGAGAAACTTTTGACTCGGGGGTACAATCACACTCTTGCCGCCGTCGGTGCTTTTTGAGCCGCTCGCCTATAACTACCGCCGCCCCCCGCGCGGGCGCGTCAATCACTTGTAGTCTGTGCCGGTAGGCTAGGCGCATGTGCCGTAGTGATTTGTGTGTGATACTGAAATCGTGTATTTCACATTATGAAATAATTTAATTATTTTCATTGTTATTTCTTGATTATTTAATAATAATTAAAGTTTAAGTCTAAATACTTACTTACGTATTTCTGCCGCTTATATTGTAAAAAAAACTGACTACAGGTATAATAAAAATTAAGATTAAAAAATGTAACGTATCTATCAAGCGTAATAATAAATTAATTAAAGATGTTAGGCAAAAAGAGCATTTTTTTCCAATATAAGTGACAGAAAGGTTATTGCGGATGAAATGCTGTAATCAATATCCGCAATTTTTCTAAGACTGATTCTGCCAAATAACTATCCAATTATGTTATAAGAAGCAAATATTTTTCTTTATATAGCAATAAAAATTGAGAAAAACGATTTTCATTCATTTTGTTTTCTTTAGACCTGCAGAGTACGAGTAATTATACCTTTGCCTTTAAATATCCGAGCTTGTTTAATCATATTCATATAATTCCTGAGATTTAAGCAATCCGTTTTTCAATGAGTGTGTGTCATTAAGTCAATTAGAATCGTCACTTATTTCCATTAAAGAATCGCTTAAACTGTTTAGCCTTACCCCGTTGTATAGTAAAAATAGCGCTTAGCTCATTTAGCCTTCTTTTTAAAAAAGTGCACTTGTACACTACAGTCATTTGACTTGCCTCCGGCGGCAGACGCTGTTGGTATTTGAACCAATTAGCCTTTCTCTAATTTTTAGCAGATTTGTCTTAAGCGACCTTTATTTCGAGACATAATAAACTAATTTTATCAAGGTAAGAACCAAAGTTTGCGCCTTTATATCTTGAATATTTGATGGCAGTTGCGTTACAATATACCTGTAACTTTTTTTGTAGCGATTTTTTTTCTAAAAAATAAAACTTTAAACGGCTCTCCTGTAAAGTTCATAAAATGTCGGTTAAGTCAATTAGCCTTTCTACCGTCGATATCGTTTTGACTTGTTACAACCGTGCAACCTTAACCTTGCTCAGTGATCAGTCTTGATATAATATGAAACGGTTTGTGGGGCTACCCATCTCATAATCCGATTCAGTTTCGGTTCTGCTTGTCAGTTTTTGACAGTTATTGTAAGGAACTGACACTTAGCGATTGAGATTAGATCCTAAACTGAATCGCATTACTAGATCGTAATAGCCCCCTGGTTTGTACTATGTAAATGCCATAGAGTTAGGAGTTATTTTGAAAGACTGCTGAACATAGAATGAGGAGTAAGGATTTATAGAAGGTATACATTATACATTGGTTTTATTCAATTACTTTCACCAACAACTACTTTCGTTTGTCTATCTTTTAGTTCCTGTAGCTGACTCATTTGTTAAAAGGTTAAAAGGCAGAAATCCCTTACAAGGATAAGTTCGCCTTTGTACCTATCTAAATTGAGTTGTGTATTTTTACCTGTGTTTTGTGTACAATAAAGAATTTACATCCGTTACATATAACGTAGGCTTACTGGTGTAAAAAGTTTATAATCATCAAATCTTATTATCAAATTTTTATATTTTGCTAACTTTCCTTATGCGCACGAAAACAATCTCGCGCGGCGAGCCGGCGAAGTGTAAACTGTTGGTATGCAGTTCACGGTAATGAGTTCCATCAAAAACATGTCATATTAAGGCATTTTCACTTCTAGGGACACCGAATTCGCTTAACTCTCACAAAAAAGTCAACTTTGATTTCAGTTTTGTAACGACAATTAAACATTAAATATTTACGTAAATCGACTTCATTTATGTTTTTATATTGTATAAACTCGTATTATTTCTGGATTAAAAATGATAAAAAAATATTTTTGTTAATATTTATTGTTTAATTTTGGTTACAAAGCTGACATCAAGTTAGCTTTTTGTGAAAGTTAAGCTAATTGGGTGTCCCTGGAAGTGAAAATGGACATTAAATCAAACCGACACTAAGAATTTCGAATACGTACAAATATCTGGATACTCTGGTCACTGGACTCTTTGAAATTTTAATGGACAGAAGTGTCGCTAAATATTTAAAACAGCGACATCTCTGAGGCGATTCGCTGTATTTTTAATCGTGAAAGGTAACCGAGTTGAAAATGGTTATTTAGCAAAAAGAAGCTTGGAATAATACGGAATTTCACAGAAAAACTTGGTATTTTTAAACGGTTTTTATTAACTTCACCGCGTATCAACTGTCGTCGATGCTTCAAATCTTGTGATCGATTTTTCGACCACTTCTACTGAACCAAAATCAATAAAATTTGGAATTCTTATCAAGTCTCCATGACAATGCAATATTATAATATTTGTATCCTTGTATCCTCAAAGCCTGATGCTGCAGACGTACTGCTTACCTTAACCGAGAGTGTTAGACACGTGAAAATGAAAGTATAGCATGTTTGGCATAATCAAATACTAACAGCCTGATCTTGACTTCCAAGTCCTCACTCCTGATGCTGCAGTACTGCCTACAATAACCACAAGGTTTATCTTTTATAGATATCTTGATTTTAAAGAAGTTCTTTAAATATTAAGTAGAAACATGCGAATTTAATACTAATAGCGTCCAACTCCTCAAACCTGATACTCCAGTGTAACTGCCTGCCACAACCGCTAGGTTTAGCGATATGTAGATTTTGAAGAACTGCTTCAGATATTTGGAAGAAACATACGGATTTAATAATCATCATCATCATCATCATCATATCAGCCAAAAGACGCTCACTGGTGAAGGCCTCCCCCAAATATTGCCACAAGGACCGGCCCCGTGCCACCCGCATCCAGCGACTTTCACGAGGTCATGAGTCCACCTTGCGGGGGGCCTACCCACGCTGCGCCTTCCGGTACGTGACCGCCACTTGAGAACCTTACAGCTGGTAGACTGACAGCGTGAGTGGATCGCATAGGGCGAGCCGTTGGGCCTGCGGCCCTCCGACTGATAGAGCGACAGCGTGAGTGGCTCGCGTAGGGCGGGCCGTCGGGCATGCGGCCCTCCAGCTGATAGAGTGAGAGCATGAGTAGTTCGCGTAGGGCGGGCCGTCCGGCCTGCGGCCCTCCAGCTGATAGAGTGACAGCGTGAGTGATTCGCGTAGGGCGAGCCGTCGGGTCTGCGGCCCTCCAGCTGATAGAGTGACAGCGTGAGTGGGTCGCGTAGGGCGAGCCGTCGGGCCTGTGGCCCTCCAGCTGATAGAGTGACAGGGTGAGTGGATCGCGTAGGAATAGCCGTCGGGCCTGCGGTCCTCCAGCTGATAGAGTGACAGCGTGAGTGAATCGCGTAGGGCGAGCCGTCGGGCCTGCGGCCCTCCAGCTGATAGAGTGACAGCGTGAGTGAATCGTGTAGGGCAAGCCGTCGGGCCTGCGGCCCTCTAGCTAATAGAGTGACAGCGTTAGTGGATCGCGTAGGGCGAGCCGTCGGGCCTGCGGCCCTCCAGCTGGTAGACTGACAGCGTGAGTGGATCGCGTAGGAATAGCCGTCGGGCCTGCGGTCCTCCAGCTGATAGAGTGACAGCGTGAGTGAATCGCGTAGGGCGAGCCGTCGGGCCTGCGGCCCTCCAGCTGATAGAGTGACAGCGTGAGTGAATCGTGTAGGGCCTGCGGCCCTCCAGCTGATAGAGTGACAGCGTGAGTAGTCCGCGTAGGGCGGGCCGTCGGGCCTGCGGCCCTCTAGCTGATAGAGTGACAACGTGAGTGGATCGCGTAGGGCGAGCCGTCGGGCCTGCGGCCCTCCAGCTGATAGTGTGACAGCGTGAGTGATTTGCGTAGGGTGTGCCGTTTACCTGTTATCCGGTTCATGAGACTGAGAGTATGAGTATACCCGTCGGGTTCACGTAGGGCGTCGGGCCTGTGGTCCACCAGTTGATAGACAGAGAGTGTGAGTCTCTCGAATTCACGTACTGCGTGCCAAAGTGCCGTCGGCCTAGGGCCCTCCCTAGGTTGATAGGTTGCATGGATTGACCCTTATAGGCCTCGGTTCGCGTCGGACTTTCCGTCAGACCTGCGGTCCTCCGGTTGGTCGACTGAGAGAATGAGTTTATATTTTATAGTCTCGAAATTCGACTTTTATAATGTGTACAATATAGAAATACATAAAAAAAACTAAAAACATATAAAAATTTTAACTTGATTTTCTCAATAAACCAAATTGATTAATATATTCCTTATTGTCAGATCTCTGTTATCTTAGGTACTTATTGTATGAATAACACGTCCATTTGAGACACTTCTGGCGTTCAAGCTTACATTAACCACGCCCAGCCTTTGGTTTTCATTTGTCGATCGAGATATTTAATAACATTTTTTTAGTGTCGGATTTCTAAAAATGTCTATTCAGCAGGGATTCACCTCCCGTTACACATAAAATAATGTCCATTACCTTTACATACGTGACGTCATTCGTAATGAAAGCGCGAGAGTATAAACGCTACTTAGCATGCATAATTGTATAACATATTACAAACAATATCTTTGATCTAGAATAAGTAGGTATAGTCTCGGAAATTAACTTAACAATTGCACTAAAAACTTGAAAATAAAATAAGTAAAAAAAGTTTTAAGTTAAACGGTTTTTATTGCACCAAAAACTAGAAAATAAATATTAATTATAACTAACCATAGATGCTACTTTCTGTAGATTACTCGCGTGAAACTATTAACACTGTAGTCTTCCCAAGTCGGATGCTGAAAGCCACGTTTAGCCTCTATGTCAGTAGATTAAGCGTTACCTAATCGGAAACTTTTACCAAACTGAAATAAAAACGTGGGGCGTTATTATAAAGAAACAAACAAGTTCAAAATATATAATCGTAGCTTTAATTTTGCAATTAATCATCCATCTGTTCCAACACTTCTACAGAGGTAAATAGCTTTTATCAAGGCCAGAACAAAACTATTGCTGTCTTGATTTCTATGTGTGTTCTTAAATAACTATAGTGACTTAATCACAATTGCGTACGCCCCACGTTTTTATTTCAGTTTGGTAAAAGTTTCCGATTAGGTAACGCTTAATCTACTGACATAGAGGCTAAACGTGGCTTTCAGCATCCGACTTGGGAAGACTACAGTGTTAATAGTTTCACGCGAGTAATCTACAGAAAGTAGCATCTATGGTTAGTTATAATTAATATTTATTTTCTAGTTTTTGGTGCAATAAAAACCGTTTAACTTAAAACTTTTTTTACTTATTTTATTATAGGTAACTTAAGGGTTGTACGCCAGAATAATAAAATCGTCATCATCATCATATCAGCCGAAAGACGTTCCTTGCTGAACATAGGCCTCTCCCAAAGATTGCCACAATGACCGGCCCTGCGCCACCCGCATCCAGCGGATTCCTGATGAATAAAATGAACGTACGGAACTACAGATTACTGTAGATTACTACGTATTATATTTAGGTATCTAATTTAGTTGCATAGTTGGTAGTCATAGTCCCGGGTTTGAATTCCGGTGAAGGCATTTTGCATAGGTATTTACCTATTACAAAATTATTTGTTCCCCAAACATACTTCTTTTTTAGAGTACATTATTAAACTAGGAACCCTCATTGTTTAGCTATGTCCGTCTGTCCACAGCATAGCTCAGTGGCCGTTAGTGCTAAAATTTCACATTTGGTACAGGTATACCTACATACAGGGTGTTTTTCTTCATATGGGTACATACTTTAAGGGCAGCTTATTTAGGTCAAATTATTTTTGATCCGTGGGTCCTAAAATATGAAACAAATCATGAATAGTGGGGTTTCTAGAAAACTTTAAAAAAAAATCAAACATAATCGATCCAGCCGGTTTTGTATAACTATGTCATCCTTCATTGCATGGCCCGACATACCCTAGGCCGGTTTTTTCACAACGCAACAAAGTAAACAAAAACAGCAAAAAAGGGAAAATTAATTAGATTTCTTCAGGACCATTTAAGTAAGAAAACATATATTCCCATTACCTGCTTATCGTTCCCTTTATTGTCTTTTCCTTCCTATCTTCTGAACATTTACCTAATGTAAAAAAGCGTGAGTGGATGTAATTGTATCTTTTGTATTTCGTTTTTACGCTTAGTTCTTTGCATTTGAAAGGTACACAGAAAGTATACATCATGTTACTTCAGATAAATTTAGTTATCGTGATTCAAAAATTGTTAAATAAATATCTTGGGGCACACGGGTGCAAATGTATTTTACTTCTCGTATGTTAAAACACTCGCTACGCTTAGGATTCTATTTAGAATCACTCGTTTCGCTCGTGGTTCAATTATGAGATTCTTTCGCTTGTTCGTGTTTCAATTTCATACTCGCGAGTAAAATACCTACAACTTACCAGCCTTTTATAACAAATACTATCGTGAAGGTAATTGTCCCCTGTTGGGGCTTACTACAGTAATTATTTTCTTATACTAGGCATATTGCATTGTTAACGGCATAGATATACATAAATTATTGTAACATCGTTGCTCTAAGTGCATAACTTGACATACGAGTATACCACTTTGAAGTTACTTGTACGACGTCACTAAGAATGTTATGCCGTTTTAACAAAATTTCAATCTAAATGTACCCTTCTAAAAAATATGTAAATCGTCATTACAGAACATATGCTCATAAGATAAAAAAATGCCGTAACTAAAATAAGACCGTTAGTATCAAAACTTATGTCCTTACCCGCTTTAAGATAACCTGATTATGGCTAGAGTTATACCCTTTTGATATATTATGTTATGGAACTCAAAACGCTGATTCCGAATATGTAATTTTTTTAGATAACTCGAGTTATGCCCTTCTTCACTGGAGATACTGAATTGTTCTATCGACTCAATACTTCTGAAGACGAACCCTAGAGGCAAAGTTTCGAACTCCTTCTGTTCGGATTCGGTCACCGAATTGTTCATTTATTGGCGAGGATACATCGACTACATAATCTGTTATCCCTCGTAAGAGTTTGTATAATATGCATTCTGTATTTTCAATTACACATTTGTGTCCCAATCCAATTAAATTTACTGCTAATTAACTTAAACTAACTCCGGAGAACTTAAAAATAATTAAAAAATTATGCCGTGGACGGATTAGCCCCTCAAACGGGAACGAACTTTTTTCGTTTCTGTTACTTTTAGAACAGCCTCAGTATGCTGTGAAACGTTGTGATTTAAGACTTTGTGGAAATTGGTAACTTAGTTGCGGAAAAATACTAATGAACCAATAGAGGTTCTCATCTAGTAACGGGGTATAGTCAAACCAAAATAAACTGACCTTGATGTGAATGCAAATGTCAGTGGTTTCACATGACATTTTCTGAGGCCCTACAGCAAACCACGAACGAAGTGTTGCCTCTGTCTCGCGCTTGTGAATTCGTACGTATGCGTGACTGAGAGGCAACACGATCTGAGTCACTAATAACCTTGCACATACTGTGATCATATTGAACAACTTTTACTATGGAACCAACGCGAAAATCGAGAAATAACTAAATCACTTTCCAATACAAAAAGACGAGATCTTGTAGTAAAAAAGTATTTTTTAGTACAAATGGTGCCTTTCTTAGGCTCTTGTGCGAGAAGTGGGTAATTTTACGTCAGGTCCAAAACTTCGGAGGGCCATCTGTACATAAAAACGTCGTACGAGACACGCAAAAACGAAATTCGTAACTCGTGTCGATTTAAAACACTCCCTATCGGTCGTGTTTTAAGATATCGCCACTCGTTTCGAATTTCATTTTTTTCGCACTTGTATCGTAATGTACTATTTTAACGCGATTTCAGGGGTGCTTACGTACTAAAAATTTGCTTAGTATGACTTTTATTATACGGTGTGTGCGAGATTATTAGTGAGGAAACTTTTTATACTTAAATGTCATACTTTTCTTAAGTAAATGAATGGGACTGAAGAACGATTCCCTCAATTCTTCCCGTGGTCGTGAGTGTCGTAAGAGTCGACTAATGGATTGAAGTGTCACTGATCATTAATTTCGTGATGGGCAGTAGCGTCATTATAATGGACGCATTACTGCGATCGCCAACCCGCCAGTCCAGCGTAGCTATTTTATTTTATTTATTGGGGAAAAAACAAACATAGGCATACCTATACAAGAAAGTAAATGAAGTGCGGTTTACAGAGTAAGTACTACCTACATCCTGAAACAATTCCCACTAAGACATAAGCACAAGAAAAAGTGGCATTGTTTTCGATATACTTAGATATGTATACTTATGTAAGAATAATAATACAATACTATTACGGGCTATGACTATTATGGGCGTTTGGTCATTATTTCTAAATACGTAGGATAACGTAATAATAGGAGATGTATAAATGTCCAGCAGTGAACTATTAGGTTGATGTGATATTTATGTGTGTGTGAAGATCAATTTAACCAATGATCGACTAAAATTGCGTGAGTAGCCAGTATGATAGATATTTGTATATTTTTAATTCTCACGTTAATTCATCATCATCATCAACATAATTTCAGCCACAAGACGTCCACTGCTGGACATAGGCCTCCCCCAATGATCGCCAATATGACCGGTTCTGCACTGCTTGCCTCCAGCGGGTTCCCGCGACCTCCCAGAATATGGTCCGACGACCAGGATGCTTAGCCAAGTTGCCAATCGCTAGCGCTTGCTAGAGCATCGTAGTTTTCCCTCTCTGTCACTCCTTCATATTAGTGCGACAAAGAGGGAAAACTACGATGCGCTAGCAAGCGCTAGCGATTGGCAACTTGGCTAAACACCCTGGTCACGTTAATTATAATTCTTAAATCAGTCCCTTTATAAGATTAATTCCGGTCTCAAAAACGACCACCATATAGCACTATCTTTTTATATATTTTTCTTGTACACAACTTTTGTACTACATAATGGCGTTAAGGCGTTAAATTGGCGATTTTTTTAATCTTGTCCGTTTTCAAGGAAATCAAGGTTCAACATTAAATTGGTTTATTTAAAGTGATAGATACTGTTTGAAACAACAGCTTGGCGGTTACGAGTGTCCCGACTGTAATTGGTCGTTGGAATCGGTTCTTTTGTAAGCCTTTTTACTTGGGTTTGAATGCAAGACTTTTAAAAATTGGATCCGATTTGGTTGCGCAACTAAATGTCTGCTTTAGACAAGTTCTGATGGCTTTAGGGTTTAGTTTGTTCTTTGTGACAATATTCTGGGAATTATTGACGACGTAGTAGTGTCTTTACGAAATTTAAAGTTACTGGTTCGATTTATGTGTTCAAATATTACATTGAAATGGATTCATTTCGTATTGTAATCTTATCTCCTAGCACCCGACTGCTGAACGTAGTATCCACTTTTATAATATTTACTGACATGTCAAATTTAATTTAAGAAATAAATGTTTGAATTGATTTTGAAATCCTGAGAAAAACAGCGATACTAACATGTTTTTTTGTTATATCACACTTCTAATATTACACGGAACAAATCAGCAACAGGAAAACCGATGATGGTATCCGCAACCTGTCTTCATCAATGTTATCTAATATTATAAGACATTAATTTTATATATATTTATTTTCAAAACTACAATTTATGTACACAAATTACATCTAACTAATCTACTTAACCTAACCTATATCTACTTAAGATTGGCCCTTGAGGCATTGTGTGGATGCTGGTGGCATTTCCTCGCTGTATCGCAATACTGATGCGTTGTGCGAGGAAGTCGCCAGCTCTTCGGTCTTTAGTTACATCAACCAGACGTTTCGTGATCTCAGCAAACAATTTGCGTGCGCTGGGGCCCCAAGAACCTAAAGTTTCTACGCCAAACGGTACAAAATCGTACTCTTTGCCGAGGCGCTTATATTTATTACGTTTTAAAAATTCGGCATTTTCAGCCGCAGCGGCCGCCTTAAACGTAGTCCGTTGAAGATGGGACGGTGCCAGGGTGTCTACGCAAGTAGCATCCCATATCAAGACATTAATTTAAAAATAAATTCAACATAATTATAATAATTGTCACCTTTATTAATCTAGAATGCTTTTTAAAAAATCAGCAGTCAAACGTTTATTCGACCGTTCCGCCGAGTTTCTTGTGGATCTCATATTATTATTGGAAGAACTATCAAATTTAAATTGGTTGACTGACTGAACAGCTTACCTACATAATTTAAAACTACGTTATTCCTACTACATTCTTCGAAGAATTCGAACTTGTCTTGAAAGGGTAAGATACTGAAGCGCACACTCAAACGCAATAAACCTCGTATAATTTCCTACTGACGCATTCTAAAACGCCATAATAAAATACTTTACTTAAAGGAAAAGCATCGTATAAAATAACGGCTTGTGCATTTGTGGCCACAATAAAATAAATAACAAGGAAAACACGTTGATCCCAACTTAGGATTAGCCAGATCACGATTTTATGAAAAATAAAATACAAGAAACGAGTTTTTGTCTTGTGTTTCTTTAAACAAAACCATCCAAGCGCGAGACGGGTCCTGCATGCTACAATATTTTTTATAACCTCCTGAGACCCAGTGACATTTATTAATTTTGAATGTAAGACTTTCCTTAACTAATAAAAGTTCAAATGAAATTTTGGAATATATACAAAATTAAGCCGTGTGGTGATGGCAGTAAGAATACATTTGTCACCACCCCAACTCCTCCTGCGGGTATCGTAAGAGTCGACTATGGGATTGAAGTGTCACTGACCATTATTTGATAAAAAATTGATGATGGGCAGCAGCGTCATCATAGTGGACACATTACTGCGATCGCCAATCCGCTTGCCCAGCGTGGCGATTATGGGCATTTACCTCCTAATGCGTTTATACGCCGCATAGTTACTAGAAGAGGCTTACGTCCAGCAGTGGACTATCATAGGCTGATGATGATGATGATACAAAATTTTGTACGCGAGGACTTAGGAGGTTTTAATGTTATTTTGATCCATTCTTATTTGAAATTTCCTTAAACACTGGTCCCACCAAAGGCGGGTGAATAGGTTTTTAGTTTTATTACGTCTTGGTAAAGCGAAATACCTTAAAACATTTTAGTATGCATTCGTGAAATGGAACACAACTTGATTTAAAAAGATTGGAAAAGTAAAAAGCACTAGTTCGCAAAAACGAACTTTGCGCACGCAAAACAGTCAAGAAAAACACCTTTTTGAGCAACTGTATTGAAAAAAATTTTTTTGTACTTGTATCGAAATGTACTATTGTCGCTGTTCATACTGCCAGCGAGTAAATTATCTACGAGAACCAAAGAATTAGCCAAAAAAAAACAAAGAAAATACCGAAGTTTATCAACGCCAGAAGTGGGATTCGAACCCACGTCCTCAGCTTTCGCGGCTGATGCCTAAACCACTGTCGACCATTCTAGCTCCTCCTCCAATTCCTCGAAGACAGTAAATCTTAGACACACTATGGGTCACCTCATTTATGTTTCTATAGTATAGTAAATAAAATAAATAAATATATTGGGACATCTTACATACACAAATCGGCCTAGTCCCACGGTAAGCTCAATGAATGC
Organism: Thaumatotibia leucotreta; assembly: GCA_025490895.1. Lineage (NCBI taxonomy): Eukaryota > Metazoa > Arthropoda > Insecta > Lepidoptera > Tortricidae > Thaumatotibia > Thaumatotibia leucotreta. Next base: position 33,591 of record JALPQI010001913.1, read on the forward strand.
TTGTAATGTGGGTACTAGGCGACGACATATATAATAGATAGATACTTAAATAAATAGACAGCCATAACCAAGAAACATATATTTGTGATAAATAAATACACAAATAATGCCCTCATCGGGATTCGAACCCGGAACCTCCAGCTTCGTAGCTGCCTACGAACCGCCTGCGGTCACTAGTGTCACTACCAACTAGGCTACGGAGGCTGTAAAATATCCTTAGCATCATTAGGATCTTTAATGGGCTGTATATCAGTGGCGATGAACAGACCGAAGTTAAGTGTATAATAAAACTGTAACATGATTAAAACTTTCGTATTACAACTTGAGTGTCCATAAACAAGAGTTTTGGCTCCGCATCAAAATGAGATTAACAACAGTTTATGGAATCGAATAAAAGATCAAACTGTAGTTAATCTTGTTTTGATCGAGAGCCAGAGATCTGTACATACATTTTCAAGTCATTAGTATTCGCACTAAAGCAGTGCGAATACATAAGCTTACTTGTGTTCACATGTTATATTTAAAATTTACTTTGTGTTCACATGTTATTTGTTATATATTTCTCGCTGCAATCATCATCAGCCTATGTTAGTCCACTGCTGGACGTAGGCCTCTCCTATTAACAATGCGTATAGACGCATTAGGAGGCAAATGCCCATAATCGCCACGCTGGGCAAGCGGATTGACGATCGCAGCAATGTGTCCACTACGAGGACGCTGCTGCCCATCTTCAATCTTGTAGAATGGTCAGCGACACTTCAATCCCTTAGTCGACTCTTACGACACCCGCAGGAGGAAACACAGGAGGGAACAAATGTATTCTTACTGCCGTCACCACACGGCAATACGAGATTTGAATATCAAAGTTTTTACTACTACTAGCATTTAGTATAAGTACTAGAAACGTACCTGCAGGCCCTATACTTGCCGCAAAACTATTTGGCGACTGACAGCATACTGCTATCTCTCTCACTCTGACCTGAAACTAACAAGTGTGACGTAGATAGCAAGACGCGTTCAGTCGCCAGATTGTTGTGCGGCAGGTACAGCCAAGACGCTATTCTGCAATCGTATACGATAAGCGATAAGTCAAGTGATCATAATAATGTATGAAAATGGTCACGTGACCTTTCGTATGGAGCTGTCATTCTCATACATTAATGACTTTTCGCTTCATCAGCCTATGATAGTCCACTGCTGGACGTAGGCCTCTCCTATTAACTGTTTCTGCTTCGTATTGTATTAGGAGGTAATTGCCATAATCGCCACGCTGGGCAAGCGGATTGGCGATTGCAGTAATGTGTCCACTATGATGACGCTGCTGCTCATCATCAAACTCTTATCAAATAATGGTCAGTGACATTTTAATCCCTTAGTTTACTCTTACGACACCCGCAGGAGGAGTTGGGATGGTGACAAATGTATTCTTACTGCCGTCACCACACGGCGAAATAGTATTTTATGATGTTAATGTATGTAAAAAATCTTAATCCACATTTAAAAAATAACTCCTAAAAACCGCATTCTACAAATATAACATTCCTTCTCCACAACCTTCAAAAAAGAAAGTTAATCCAAAAAACGTCCATAAGAAGAATTTAACGTTATTTGCATTTTCTTACAACGGTACATAAATTACAACGTTGAAACACTGCTATTATTCACCGAGGTATTTCATAAAAAAGTTGGTCCCACGAAATACTGTAAGTGGCGACAGAATACCTTTAAAACGTGCTGCTTTAAGAATTATTATTGCAATTCTTTGGCATTCTCAACCCAAGACACTTTTTCTTTAAATTAAATTTCTTTTTTATTAGACTTTTCAAATTATACTTAGTAGTTTAACAAGGGTCTAAAGTCATTTATTTGAGCGCTTTTGTTAAGGTCCCACTTTGTCGCGTATCATAAAGAATGCTTGTATCTTTGGTCCTATTACGAGTAAGATATCATCATCAGCCTATGATAGACCACTGCTGGACGTAAGCCTCTCCTATTAACTATGCGTATAGACATAGACGCATAAGGAGGTAAAAGCCCATATTTGCCACGCTTGGCAAGCGGATTGGCGAACGCAGTAATGTGTCCACTATGATGACGCTGCTGCCCATCATCAATCTTTTATCAAATAATGGTCAGTGACACTTCAATCCCTTAGTTGACTCTTACGACACCCGCAGGAGTTGGGGTGGTGACAAATGTATTTTTACTGTCGTCTCCACACGGCTAACAACGACAACGACACAACGAGTAAGACATACAGGGTGTTTGGGATAACGATGTAGGAATTTCTGGAGGTGATAAAGGAGACTAATTGGAAGAGTTTGAACCCTATTTACCTTAGTCCATTATGTGACAGTTTTTTTTTAATAAAAAAAAATTGAACTCACACTTGCCTACTAACTACAAGAAACTTATTTTGTTTGGTGACGGCGTTCAACAATTAATCGACGATAACTTTTAAACCAATTGCTATTTTTTGTTGTACTTTTTTTTGTAATCAAAACCTAAAAAATCAAGCATGTTTTGACACGAATAGGAAGACTCATATCCCGACTACTTTTTTTTTTCACAGGCCGATAAAGTTTAATTTACTGTTAGAAATCAGAAATGATGAACTAGAAAAATTATTTAAAAAAATGTTGTATGTGGCAAGTGGGAGTTCAATTTTTTTTATTTATTACTCAACTAATTGTTATGTTAATTATAAGAAAATCAATGCTATTTATTGCATATTTTGTTTTAAATTTAGCTTTTTAAGTAAATTTTTGGTATAAAACTAAACATTTTGAAAAACGTGATTAAAAAAAAGTACTGTCACATATTGGACTAAGGTAAATAGGGTTCAAACTCTTCCAATTAGTCTCCTTTACCACCTTCAGAAATTCCTACATCGTTATCCCAAACACCCTGTATAAAAGTGCATTTAGACCAAACGAGCATTCGCTCATTCTATCCCCCACTCTACGAAATCAACTAATATCGACGAATCACGTCTTGTATAACGAACAAATTTCGTAGAGTCCGATTAATGCTCGTTTGGTCTAAATGCATCTTAACTTTGGTCGAGACAAAAGTGAATTTATCACTGGCCTGCCCAATGTTTAAATTACATGAGAAATCATAAAATCATGAATGCAGGATCATTTTTCAATTCCAGTGAAATGCGCTGCTTTTCAAGTGCAGTGCACACCACTGCAGATAAGTGCATTCGGTTTTAAAATGAGAAAAACGCACAGGCACTACTCAATATTTTTTTACTTGCGTGGCTTAATTGATTCGTTAGTATGGATAACTACGAGTACACAGTTCAGTTTTATGTAATTTTCTAAGGGATTAATTTTATTTTTATGTAAAGTGGAGAATGTAAGTTTATTACATCATCAGCCCATCTCAGTCCACTACTGGACATCGATATGCCTCTCCTATTAACTATGCGTATTTGTAAAGTGTTCAAAACGTCGAGATGTAGTTTTTAATTAATATACGCGATATATTCCGCTAATAGTAGATAACATTCCAAGGCCGTTTCAAGTGGGAAATGCGGATGACGTGCAATCAAACATGTGATCCAAGGCTTTCCCATTTAACGGCCGAGCTGTGTATACTATTTTTCTGGTCAACGGAGCCGGCAAGCGGCAACTTAGTTTAGCGCAGCGGCTGGTAATGTGCTGTTTACTGGCCGGAGGGCAGAAAAATAGTTTTATTTGATGTATAATCTAGTCAATTTTAAATGAAAAGCAAAACATTAAGCTAAAGCTTGAAATGAACTACTTTACGGTTATTCATATTTTTCATTGCTCATTAATTTTGTTATTCTAACAAATCAACAACTAATAAAAAAGCAAGTATATTACGCAGTGGTTCTATACAAAAACCATTATAAGTACTTTCTTTATAAGTTTCTTCTTTTAACCAAAATTAATGTTGCGTGCGAAAGATGCTGATTTCCATGTCTTCTCCCTTTTCGCGTTTGTCCTTTTTGTTAATGAACGTTTTGTGAAATTGCAAAAATGTAACCAACCAAATCTTTTAAGAGTTTATTTTTTTACAAGTTCTTTGTACTTGTTCCGTCTTTGTATTTATCTTTTTTTTATATAATGTACTTAAATATACATAATTTTATTTAAATGACGCGATGGAATCGCATTCGGAAAGTCTAAGTGACGAAATACATCAATTATATGTAGATACAAACCTACATAGTCATATTTAGTATATGTACGTACACTTACATAGATACCAACCATTGCTCAGAACAAATATTTGTAATAAGGATATAAATAAACTCCATTTTCGTAAGCCACTAAACTTACAGCAAGTAGTCTATCAAAAGTACCGTGAAATCACCTAGTTAACTATAGGTACAGTCAAAATACTTGCAACAATAGTCCAAAATTTATGTTCTATAAGGAGTAATCGTTATATTAATCGTGCTATTCATAGGTAAAACTCATCGTTCTTAATTAAAAAAAATTATATAGCCAAAAAAAGATTAAAACTGATGCTTATTTAGGAGTTAAAATTGTGTACCATAATTGCAGTATCGGACCGTAATTGGTAGGTTTGGTTTGGTTTTGTTTTACGATAACTAAAGAACCCCCAAAATAATTTCCTCAGAACATAATTTTGCCCCACTGATGAGATCGTATTCTGAAAGCCCGCAAGGCCTACTTTTCAGTTTAGAATTTTAAATGACCGCTGAAAAGGGACGCATAATGGTCAGTTCTGCGGAGAAAAATGCCGCACTGAAATTACAGCTGTGCCATGAAAAAGAGATTTGAAGAAATTATGAAGCAATTTAAAGACATGCATTATTTACAGTTGTCTTCCATTCAAAGACAATAAAGGATAATAAATATCCATATGAAGGGTCCACGGAAGAAACATGTCTTAGCCAGAGATGGAGACAACAGAATGGCAAGGACCTCAAAGTACAAGTCAAAGTCAAACTCAATGTATGTAGTTTCTATGTGATTTTTTACGCGTTTTTATTGTTCATTACCATCACCACTTTATTTTCCGTTTTATAAAAACAAACGAGACTTATTATGCCAGAATAGCAGACAAACATGCGTCTGCTACAAGATAACCGAAAATTACTCCACTATTTATACGCAGTTCGTCAATAATTTGGGAATGGTAATCACTTGATTGGTGCGACAGAATAATAGCATAAAACTACCCTAGTATAGTTAAAAAAAAATTGATTATTAGTATTATATAAATTATTTACAATAATAAATAATTAGTTAGTAGGCGTATAACGCCAATATATAAAAACCTTTACGTTTACTCCAACTGGTATATCAAGATACACTTTATATACTAGAAAACCACTGCAAGTAATGCTTATTATTACCCATTTTACGAAAGCTCACATGACAATAACAAACTGTATAATTTAAATCACAACAAATCGACATCAAAAATCACAACCAACGGAAATCATGTGACCTCATAACAATAACATACCGATTCTCGAAATGATCTACAAATGTAGGGCAGCATTGACATTCTTGAGAGAGGGATTCGGATCTCCGATTACAGATAATGTTCGGAAAGTGTAGGCGTTTGGCCGCAAGGCAGGCCCATACATAGTGTTCATATCATGCAGGCTTATATTGATACGAGGATTGATACAGATTTTTAGCCAAACCGTGAGCATTATTTGATTAAATATTCTTAAAATATTAAGAAAATATTAAATATTGTACTTTTAAATGTGATTAATGTAAAATATTTAGCAAACGCGTTACTCGCGTATTTTAAGTCGTTAATTTCTCGGACATGTTTCGATCCATTTAGACATGTTTGAACAACTGAATTAATCGAAACTCGTCGAGCAATAATCGACTTTAATAACGTGAGTAACCTGTTTGCTAAATATTTCAACATGTTAGAGTCTCACGTTAGTTATAATTGTGATTAATTTTATAAGAAAAGTTCAGTTACAAGTACCTAATATTTAAAAATGAATCGTTAATTAGCGCTTGACTATGACAGTCCGCAGCCACTCGCAGCTTTTGACAACAACTATTTAAGCAAGACACGCATTCGTTGCATTCGTTTGAAGGAAATTAAGTTAATTGTACAGTTAATTTAAATATTTGTCAATACTTGAAAACGATTGCCAATAATACCTATTATTTCCCCCTTTTAGTAAAAGCCTGGGTCATGGTAACACACTGTATATCTCACGACCTCTCACTATCCGGTTAATTTCTATCGATATTTGTAGTCCCAAGGTTGAAGTTGAAACGTGTTTATTGAATATAGAATAATTCAAGTTTATAGGTTTATTTACCTTTTTTTAGATTCTTCTGACGGCTGGTGTAGGTATAATTCTGGCCTAAGACCAGTAGACCCTCAAAAGACTAGATTTTCCCGTTATACCTCCCCACCAATTTATCCACAAACATTGTATATCGAATAACAAACTTAAAGTGCTTTCGGGATCTGAACAATACATCGTTATAGTTGCTCAACCTCATATCTACAGCAATCAATTCACGGGAATATCACCTTTATTTCACTCAAAATACAGATGTTTTTCCCATCAAAAGAGGGTTGCTAATACGAGGTTGTGTTTATAGAAGCGGCGAATTGTTTTGTCAAACTAAAATAACATGACTCCCGAGAGATGGCACTGCTCTTCGAAATTGGAATCTCAACGGCCAAATTGTTCTTTTGGACGTTCCAGTCGATTTGAATATGGAATGCTTGATGAAAAGAAAATGTTTTGAAAATAGATCGAGGAAGCATTGACTAGTAACGTATGACTGACAGGTAGAAATACACATTCGTAATTTAATATTAGATACTCGTAGCCGTGTGTTAATAATACATTTGTTATCAACTCAACTCTTTTCGTGGGTATCGTAAGTGATTAAAGTATCACTGATCATTTGTTGATAGAAGATTGATGATGGGCAGCAGCGTCATCATATTAGACACATTACTGATATCGCCAATCCGCTTGCCCAGCGTGGCGATTACAAGCAATTACCTCCATATGCGTACATTACGCGCCTAGGTCCAGCACTGACTGAGGTAGGCTTATGATGGGTGCTGTGTTATTTTTAAGTTTGTAGCACTCCATAAGAAGCATTAAACTTACTGTCAAAACAACATAAATACGCACAACTTATAATATTTACAAATAGGTATACTCTCAGACAGCGCATTGAAGGTATGAAAAATTCTGTAATTCTGTAAGATTTTTCTATCAGTCCCGTTAAATTTAGTATGGGAGTAACTAAACTGAGTAATCTCAATTTACATACTTATTTTCGTGACATTAAACACATTTTTTTTTTGTTTCATAACTGAAAAATACGCACGATGTCGAGTAAAATGGTGTATTACAGTCCATGATCGCATAAAAAAATTAAATGGTACACTTTTTCTGCAAATTACTCATGAATCTCATGATAAACTACTCAAAGATAAGATTAAAGAGAATACGTTATAAAATGAGAAACTAATAAAAAAACATTGTGAAAACACAAATCAAATTATTTATTAACTAAATATTTTGATTTGTACTTTTAATTTTAATAAAAAAACAGTTAATTCGTTCTCGAAGCCCGTAATATATGTTTAAGCAAATACAAATACTCGACTGCCCTGTTAAAATACTAGCCTAAAAGTTTTCCTATTACTGTATCGGTAACTATCCCAATATCGGAACAGCCGCCTTATGACCCTTAAACAAACCTTAACAAATAAACTACGATTCAAAGTTCAAACTCTCTGGTATTGTAGTTTTGAAAATAAATGTATTAAAAAAAACTCTTTATACAAATGTGTTTCATACGAGGCTATAAAGACCCGGCCACGACATTGGTCTAAGGCGACCGGCGGCGAGCGAATTTAATATTATGATCCTTTAATTATTTCTCTTTTTTATAAAAATGTCTATAATAATCTTTTTTTTATGTAATACATTCTTTAATGCATGTTATTTTAATAAGATGTATTATTATACTGTTTTAAAATAAATAAGTTTACCTGAGTTTCTTACTGGTTCTTCTCAGGAAAGGTGTAGGGTTTGAACTAGTAGTAGATTTTTTTCTCTCTCTTGATAATGTCAGACGATTCGAAAATGCTTATTAATAAGCTTACTTGAATAAAGAATAGTTTGACTTTGACTTTGACTTTGAATCCATGAGTTGGAGCGGGATGCCGATATGGGTACTCCCTATCGCACGTAAGGTTTTCCGCTAAGCCAGTCGCCTTAGACCAATGTCGTGGCCGCTGCATAAGGCTTGTTCATGAAATAAAGTAGACACCGAAACTGCAGTGTAATTCAATATTTTTAATGTAACATGGATGTTGTAAATAATAAGCTCTTTGCCTTTCTTCTCGAACGCTGTGATTGATATTCATACTAATATACTATTTTATTCTGATATTTCTCTCAAAAGTGTGATTAAAAATACTTTCTATGCTACAGGCGGTACAAAAAATATGAACAACTGTGAAGCAATATCCACCCCCACTTTCACACTATTTGACAAATTATTATTTACCGCCCTTAATACACAATAAATTAGCCAATTGACGTCCACTGCTGGACATAGGCCTCCCCCAGAGAGTTCCACAAAGATCGGTCGTGAGCCGTCCGCATCCATTGGACAACCGCAACCTTTACCAGGTCGTCGCTCCATCTCAGTCCTTGGGAATCACGGGCTTGAAAATCGTGGTTTTTTGATAAGCTTGCGCGGGGATACAGATCCAACCCTTTGGAGAAATTTGCTGTGTTATTATTATTATTTATTGAATTATTAAAACAATCGACAAATACTACAATTATCACAGGCCCTGCAAAACTGATTAACAGTTTGACTGCAGGATAAAACTATCTAACAAAATAGACACATTAAACTTAAAATTAGGACGGACTAAACAATTACTATGACAGGCTATTTAAGGCCGTTTCCTGAGCCAGATCCCAAAATTACCTGAAAAATGACCCAATATTTTTCACGTACTCTATCATTTCTAGACGTGGAAATGATATTGAACATTCTTGATATTGTTATCTTTGATATGCTTTCGAAATACGATTTATAAAACTTCACTCGATACAATTCTTGCCCAAAGTAACCTCCAACTCGAAATTTTACTCCAATTATTATTATTATAATACATTTTTAATTATGCATGCACGGCATTACAGGGAAGTCAGTTACTAACGTTATAGGTTCATACTGTCCAGTAAGTTTCATTCTATTTTTGAATTATTCATCAAATAAAATACAGTCGATTTTGTATCAGAGCGATAAAATAAAATTGAGAAATAAATTCTTCAGTGATGCCATCTTTCCATTACGAGAGGTTTCGAACGGGGTGTTATTATGGAAGTATTCTAAATATTTGAGCGTTGTAGATCACTAAAAATACAGGATGAAACATGAGTCGTGAACAGTAATACGTTTATCTAACTCTATAAACGACTAACGATTGAGAATGTCCCACAAGTTACTTAGAAATAGCCATGTTTTTTTTGTGGCTTTTTCAATTTTTTAAGGTGTTTTTCAGAAATGATAACGGCTTCTTTTTTTATTTGAAAGCTGGTGCTTTACGATTGGTCCCATTTTAATTTGGTCCAGTTCTGAAAATGGCACTTACGAGAAAACCTTAAACCTAAGTCTTAAATTTGTATTAAGCATGTGCACGACAAAATGGACGAATAACTCAATATCACTAATTCGATTTCGATAATTCTTTAACCGACTTCAAAACAAATTGAGATGATCCCGTTGGCACCAAGGCGGAGTTTGATGAAGGGATCTTGGAGAAATCGGTTGAAGCCGGTTTTTTTTTAATTTTTAATTTGGTTTTAAATATTGGATGTCATATACCAAAGTGGTCGTTTTTTACCAAGATCACCAACGTCCGAGTTGGGAATCGAACCCACGTGCTCAGCTTTCGCGGCTGATGCCTGCACCGCTCGGCCACTCGGTCTTAGCAACCACCGGTCAATTTTCTCGGGTATATGCAATCCCTTACAAGGCTAGGCGCCTTTGACCATACTCTAAGAGCAAGCAATACTACATGCATACACCTCCTATTAGAATACTTTTCAGTTTTCTAATTATTACTTTTATTTGGTGTTTATTTAATCACAGTTCACATTTTTACCATAGCATAGCATGCATAGAATTGTCGTCTTGTCGCAAGTATTCAATCCCTCAGTTCGACGATACAGCTATCCGCGCTACATATTGATCACAGAATAGCCCCCGTCAGACATAACTTTATCAATGTCGTCCCGAACGAAACGTGAAATAACCCCCCAGCTGCCTCCAGATTGATGCTTTTGACCAAAATAACTCTAACTTCTCTAGTTATATACAGGGTGGCTAGTAAGTAGCCTGACAAACTTGAAAGGTGTATTCCTGAATACATTTGGCTATAATGTCATATGAACTTATCTGGATTCGGCTTAGTTTAAGAGATAATGACATGTTATTGAAAAAACTATTTTCATCACAAGTCACTGAAAAATGCCTGCACGATTAAAATTCTTATACTAGTAGTTTTCATCTTGACATACACACTGATTTAAGTTAGAGAAAATGAGAAATAAGTTTCAGAAAAAAGTTCAACTATAAAAAAAATTTCAAAAACCCTGAAAAAAAAATCTTTCCCTACAATTTATTACTGGTCATGTAAAAAAAATCAAAATATCACAAAGAAGAATAAAAAAAAAAGTTTTTTGTTTGAAAATGACATGTGTCACTTTTTTTTACTTCTTTTGTCATCAAAAATGCATTGGTAAAGTCTGTCGGTATACGTATACTTATTTCCACCCTAGGCTGGAAAAAAAGAGTACCACGTACGTGGACGGCAACTATTGTAAATAGCACATTTTGTGTAAGGGAATATATTTAGCGAAACGGTTTACTCACGTAATTTAAGTTGATAATTCCTCATTTCATTTCAAGTCAATTTCAACATGTGTCGATCCATTTAGAGGTTCCTCGTCATGGAGTTCCCGCGACCAAAGTTCAACGCGTACACCCTGTAGGTGAACTACCGACGATCTTCCAAATGGATCGAAACATGTCAAGCAATTATCGACTTAAATTATGTGAGTAACCCGTTTGATAAATATTTAAATATTCATCATCATCATCATCATTTCAGCCATTTATCGCCCACTGCTGAGCATAGGCCTCTCTTCTAGTACGCCACTAATCTCGGTCCTGAGCCAGTCTAACCCTCTAATTTAAATATTATGTTAGTTATAATTCTAGAATTTAATTTGTTTAAAAGGAACGTCATTTTTATTTTTTTGTAATGCAAAACTTGACTACAAAGAACGTAGAATTGCTTAAAGAAGCAAAAGCTCAAGTGATGTATGAAGAACATTCACAATAATAATAGCATGCTTACTTTTATCTCGCATCTCAAGAAATACGCAAAATAACAAACAACCGGCAAATGTTATCACAATAATAACGTTACAATATATGTAGCACTTTGTATGAAATACCTATTCATTTATAAGTAGATTTATCAATTTCATAAGCTTTTTACTTTTTGGGATACCTAATTAGCGTGAAATTAAAAAAAAACTTTAATCGTAGTCACTCGAACTTGCAAATTGATTACGGATGCATATACCTTGTTAAAAACATAAGACTAATGTCTCTGGGTAAAAGATTAGGTACACAAGACTAAAAAAATGTTTTTTTAACTGTGAAATTGACTACAGATTTTTTTTATTGCAGGTTTGAAAAAAGCACTATACTTGCTTCACCTGGAAACCAAACTTATGATAGGCTTTGTAATTCTATTCGGCTGAACGTAGCGATATTTTTTCCAACGTTTTGCCCGTAATGTCATGCCCGTGATCACAGGCAGGCTAAGTCATCAACGTTCTTCACCTACAGTGTATCTTTCCTTTTTTTTAATAAATAAATATCTTGATGCATCTATACAAATCGACCTATACCTATGGTAAGCGCAATTAAGGCTTGTCATGAAGGTATTTGTACCAGGCGACGATATACTATACATACAGGGTGTTTGGTTAGCGGTGTCGGAGCTTTTAAGGGCTTAAACTACAATCAATTTCATGGATAAATTACCATACAATTTTTTTTTGTGCCAACGATAATTAAAGTGCGGCCATTTTAAAATTTCAAACAGACGAATACGGGCGCACGTGTTATTTCTGGAATTATACGTTTGTTATCGGTCGTATCCCTGCAAAAAAAATCTCATTAGAGAGCTCATTAGATAAGCAAACTAATTGAGCTAATCATTTGACTCAACTATTTGAACAACAAGGCTAAAAAAATTTTTTTTAATTAAAATAGTAAAAAAATCATCTAAATTTTTCAATTAATTTAATTTTGCATGAAAACTAGGTCGTTAAGATAGGTTTTTGGTGTTTTTATTTGTTAGTACAGGATGTTAGCTAAAAAATAACACCATAATTACAGTTATACCTTAAGTACTTTAGGAATTACAAGTGCTCATGCAAAATTAAATTAATTGAAAAATTAAGGTGTATTCTTTACTATTTTTAATTTAAACAATTTTTTTAGCCTTGTTGTTCAAATAGTTGAGTCAAATGATTAGTTTAATTATTTTTGCTTATCTAATGAGCTCTCTAAGAAGATTTTTTTGTAGGGATAGGACCGATAACAAACGTATACATAATTCCAGAAATATCACGTGCGCCCGTATTCGTGTTTGAAATTTTAAAATGGCCGCCATTTAATTATAGTTGGCACAAAAAAAAATTGTATGGTAATTTATCGATAAAATTGACTGTAGTTTAAGCCCTTAAAAGCTCCAGCACCGCTAACCAAACACCCTGTATGATAGATAAATAAATCTGGCACCCTAGTGAAAAGGGGTATAAATCGAAATTTGTCACTTTACAGGAGAGCCAAAAAACGATTAGCGAAATTATTAAAAATTACTGTGTCGAAATGGTTAAAGAATTAGAATAACTTTAAATGTACTTTGAGTAAATACAATGCGCTCTTTCACATGCCGTCATTGGTTAATGGCTAAAATCAATAGTTTAAAAAAAAATTGATTTGTACCCGCTGAAATAAATGCTATTTAGAAATATAACCAAATTAGTACCCCTTTTCACATATATTGGACATTAGTGAAAACGGGTATACATTTAACTTATTTTATAATAACTCTTTTTGAGATGTACTTTTACGAAAAAAATTCAGCTAAGTTTGTTTGCGAAATTAATTTTAATGGCATAGCATATACGTATACAATATAATCCCAAAAAAACCCACTTATACCATTGTGCACAAAATGTTAGTAACGTGTAAAAGGGAATATCAAGATTTATATTAATCACTTTATTCAATTGTATCCAAATTCTATGAAATAAGTTACAATAAAAATATTTATTTTTTCCATTTTTTATTAGAAATTGTTTCCTTGAATTAGTAAAATAATTACTTCTTTTCAACAGCCAAAACACAACGTATCATAAAATGAAATGTTTTTAAATTTCATAGTACCAAAAAATACCATAATGTAGCATTTATTTATTAGTATCACAATCGTGTCATAATCATTTTTTTCTCATGTCTTATTTTGCTAAGTACTCGACAAAAAACCTAAATAGTACAAATAGTCCTACTGTCCGAATTATGACTTTATGCCCTGGATGTCGTGCGCGCAGCTAGGTAGGTACGTTCCGTAACGCCTGAATGGCAATTTTGTATCTTATCGAGTCACCTAAAATAACATACTATTGAAAATCGATATTTTATTTAAAAAAAAACTATTGTCTATAGCCTATCGTAATGTACATTACGATACAACTATGATTTAAAAATTAAGTTCGAAATAAGCATAAATAAAGCAAAGCACACAACCGAAGGGAGTGTTTAAAATCGACACGATTTACGAATTTCATTTTTGCATGTGTATCGTACAACATTTTTCAGTACAGATGATGGCCTTGACTAGTTTTCAACCAGGCAAGATATAAACAACTCCTCGCACTCTAGTGTATAAAGGAGTTATTTCAGTTAAGTATTTCGGATGATTATGAAAGATTCCATACTGCAACGTCACTATTTACGTTGCAGTACTCTGTATCTTAATAAACAGACTTTAATCGACGAGTATAAAAAGCCTGTCACTATTATGTTCTATTGATTATAATTCTTATAAAAGTTGTATCGGTAAATATATGTACGATCAACTTGAACTATTATGTTAATTATACATTAACTGTATTAATTTCGTTAGTAGACAATTTAAAAAAATATTGTGATAATATTGTTTCATTATGTTAGCATTCGTAAAAAGTGGCCAGGCATGGTTTCCGGGTGGCTGTTTTGAAATTGTTCTAATCACATGTTTCTGGAGTAATATAGACAGCCATAGAACAGCAGCAACTACTCGTACAAGGCTATATCGCGACGCGAGTTCTATATTACCTAGATCATTAAGTAAAATTGTTACTACAATTTAAAAAAAAAGTATTTGCGTTAGGTCATTTAAAACTGTCAACACAAATAACATAGGTTTTAGCAAATAAGCAGCAGAATTTAACAGCTTGAATTAAAAAAAAATACAATCATACTTTAAAAAAATCATTAACCACTAAGTAAATTAAATATTAAAAATTAACACTATTTTAAACATTGTGTATGTATAACGAAATTTAGTGTAAAACAACTTACAACTTACAACTTAGTACAAATCCGTCAATTTACTGGTGTTAAATGTTAAGTAATACTTTTTAATTTAGTGCAAACGGATATAATTCCCGCAAATGTATTGTATCACATGTAAAAAATTGAAATTCAAAGTGATTAAAGTCGACTTGTACCCGTAACAACATAATTTTATTCGTGAATATGGATTTATGTCGAATTGTATCTCAAAAAATGTTTTTATTGTTCGTGTAAAGTGATTTAAATACACATGGATCTTCATTATCCGAGTGACCATCAAGAGAATATGAGTAGTTATAGCGTTACACACAACAAAAATCCAAACGCGTAAAACTTAGCTACACTAATACCTTTTGTAACTTTACAGCGATATACTTTTTTTGTTAGTAAGAATTTATTTCAACCTATACCTGACACTGCATGGTCATTTGTGTTAGTTATACCATATTACACGACCGTAACTCTGTCAATTTACGTGATACCTTAAATCCTTTTACACCAACAGATGCCATTTTTTTTTAGAATTTTTTTGGTATACTTAACTCAATTTGGCCAAAATTCGACTTATACCCCTTTTCACTAGGGTGCCAGAAATTAGATACTTCGTTACATAGACAGCCATGACCAAGGAACAAATATTTGTGATAAATAAATACACAAATAATGTCCTCATCGGGATTTGAACCCGGAACCTCCACTTTCGTAGGCAGGGTCACTAACTTCATACTAACGTCAACAAACTAGGCAGACAGAATGCAAAAGTTTACTAGCCTTTGGAACGAAGTTAAGGACACTCGATTTCTATATTACCGATCAAATTTTTCGCCTTTGACTGACTTCAAAATTATCAAAGAAAGCTTTATGTTCATTCCAGAAAGTCATTAATAAACAAAGCTGTTATTTCAGAGACATGATTTTAATAGGATTCTTAGGGTGCGACACCACTGACGCGGAGCGGTGCTGTGCAAAATTGACCAATTCATCGTCATCATCATCATATTCAGCCGTTATTGGCCCACTGCTGAGCATAGGCCTCTCTTCTTGTACGCCACTGGTCCCGGTCCTGAGCTAACCTCATCCAAAAGTGACCCGTATTCTTCCGAATATCGTCCACCCATCGAGCGGTCGACCAATGTAATTGACCAATTACATTCTTCAAATTTGAATTCGAAACACTGTGATGCGGTCTCATTGGCCGTGGTCCCACAGCTCCGCTCCGCTCCGCGTCAGTGAAGCCGCACCTTTAAGATGGTATTCCAAAGTTGTAATGCATTGTCGAACTTTTCCGGTAGAACTTAATTCCCAGGACCATAAATAAACGTTTAGACAGTCATAAGTCTGTTAAGCAGCATGTCAACTTTACTGTCACACGTCTAAGCCTCTCTAGGTCCCTTACCACAGGATTCCTTGGTCGATTGCAAGAAAATTGTACATTGTTAAAGGCAGAGTTGGGCAAAAAGTAATATGATTACTCCTTCCAATTACTTGTGTATGTGTATTCATAGAAATGTAATTTACAGAAGTAATAAAATTACTATGTTCCCATTTCTGGTAAAAGGCCCCACACACCCCTTCGCAATGGTATTGGCTCTGTACACTGATCTTGTACTCGGACTGACATAGTGGCGTTTCTGTATAAACTCTTCAGCACCTCGATATACCGATGGTCAATACTGCACCGCTGAAGTGACTGTAGTACTGCCCATGTCTCGACGGAATCAAAAGTTTTGTTCATAGTCCACAAACGCTAGCAAAAAAGCCTTCAATGAAAACAAAATTTAACCTCATATTTTTTGTGTTACGATGTTTAATGCAACAATTTTTTTTTGTGAGCGATCCACAAAAAGCATTTATATTTTTTGAATGCCAAAAGTTGTTGGACAGAGTGTAACATACATCATAAATAATCATAATGTGATAACATCCTTTTCCTATGACATCAACAATTATCTCAAATAACTCTAAATTATTTTCAATTCAATTACTAGTTTCGATTCAATTACTAATTTACCGAAAGCTAATTTTAAAGCCATAAATTTCATGCAACTTTGCTTCCACGTCCAAAGTGACAAATTTTAGCTACGTGAGGACACCACTCGACAGTGGCACCATCTGGTGAACTCAAATTAGTCACAAACGATCGCACTTATTAAATTCAATGTAATTGCATTACAAAGGTTATTATACCCAACTACTTAGTTAGTATATTTTAGATGATCTGTTATTGCCATGGTTACGGTCGCCTGAGTCACAATGGTTTTATGCAAAATTATGCTACTTTATTTATGCAAACATGCATATTGCCGTCGTGAATCTTTCACTTAATGGTCTCATCGGAAGATCAGCAGGCTCACGCCACCAACATGCTGAGACGAGACCATTTCGTGGCACCTTTTCTTTTTCTTTTGTATACTGTCATATCTACTTTGTCTTTTTAATGTGTGTCATGCAGGAATAAATTATTTTCTATTTCTATTTCATATAGTCCATGCATGTTAGCGTTGCCCAACACTATAGGCTTACAGCAAAATAAAAAAATCATTCCCACTTTACGTGTCACGCTTTAGGTACGTGAACAAATTTTGAATATTCTATTTTACCACTTTGTCGGCCTGATTAATATGTACTTATACCTGTGCTAAATTGCAGATTTCTAGTATTAAACTGCCATTGAGCTATGCTGCGGACAGACAGACGGACAAGGTGAAACTATAAGGGTTCCTACTTTACTAACGGAACTCTAGAAAAGTTAACCAAACCAACCAAATATTATCAAGTGTACTGCAAAAGAATCTTAATTCAGTATACCTACCTTCTTTCCTTAAAAAGTAATTGCCAAAACATGCTGAATATTGGAAGAGATGGCATCGAGTAAAAATGGCCTGTTCGTGTCTACATACATTTTTAAACTACCAGCCGTTCGGTCTTAGCTTATTTGGGCTTTTTTGCTTTTTACGCGTCTTATTTACAGTCCTCACGATCACGATACAGGCTTGGCCTAGTTAAGTGTGAGAGCTACTGTTGCGCTTTTAGGGTAGTTCTATGCGATTATTCAGTCGCAACAATCAAGTCATTACCATTCCCATATTATTGACGAACTGCGTATAAATAGAGGAGTCATTTTCGATTATCTTGTAGCAGACAGCAGACGCATGTTTGTCTGCTATTCTGGCATAATAGTCTCGTTTGCTTTTATAAAAGGGTAAATAAAATGGTGATGGTAATGAACAAAAAAAACGCGTATCAAAATCGCATAGAAACACCGTTTAATCTACTTACTATATTCTGTTATCTCATAGACTCTGTTGTTATTATAATTTTGATGTAGTATTTGGGTGGGTCAAATTTTCGTTGTCTTATTTTGTGTCTCTAAAAAACGTGAGGCAGTGGTGATTTTTGTATGAGATGATGTCTTGTTTTAAATTTCTGATGTAAGGAATCTTGCGTCAAAAAGAAATACAAGTGCACCGGATTTTTTTTCTATGCTGAGCCGAAACAGCAACTAAAAGCGTGACAGAGTAGTATGAAACAAAACAACGAAAATAATTTTACCCAGTTAGCTTTTTGGTAAATAAATAAATATTTATTTGTATTATTTTATAAGTCCTGAACGAATGGTATAAAAAAGTGTTTTATTTTTTCTTATTTTTATTTTAATGTTGTAAAATATTCCTCAGTAGCCTAGTTGGTAGTGACCCTGCAAAAAACTGGAGGTTCTTGGTTTGAATCCCGACCAGTGCATTTTCGTGTATTAATTTATTACAAACATTAGTTCCTTGGCCAATCCAAGATTATCTATAATTATATATAAGTATCTGCTATGTGTATATCTATTATACATATATATTGTCCATTAGTAACCACATCACAAGCCTTAATTGAGCTTACCGAGGGACTAGGTCGATTTGTGTAATATATATATCCTAAGATATTTATTTACTATTATTTACTCTTTACGTTGTAAGAACTTGGTAAGATTATGTAATGGCTACGTTAATACATAGCAATTATACATAATTATACATACAGGTTGTCTCATAAATAATGGATCACTAAGAGTTACCTAACCAACATAACATGACCTTAGTAAAAGTTGGACGGTTTTCGAGATATTGCCAATTTTCGTTTTTTTCGCAGTTACTCACTTAATTTTACTTAGTCAATAAATTGGTCGACATGTTTCGATCCATTTAGAGGATCCTCATGTTGACTCATGATGACCCGCCGGACACAAGTCGGGCTTTGAAGCAATTATCGACTAAAATTAAGTGAGTAGCCCGTTTGACCAATATTTAAATATGTTAGAGTCTCACGTTAGGTATATATTTCTAAAACTACAATATTTCCTTTTTTTCGTTCTGAAGCTCGGAATGTGAGCTCGAATTTCTCATTCCGTTTTGCTTTTAAGGGATTAACTTGGGCTGCACTCTAATGTAGATTATAATATCATTCGCACTGCATCTCTCTCATACTTATTATAATGTACATCGTATCTTCCTCGTATTATGTAACAACGAAAAATTTTGGAGTTGTTCAGTGACATAGCCAGAAAAAAGGGTCATAATCTTTAGCAAATTCTCATTACTGGTCAGGGTAATGGTAAGCGATGAAGAGACCACAGCCTAATAAAATGGGCAGATCAAGTCCGTTATGCGTTGGGTACCAAGCTACTCACTGCACTACACGATGCCAAGAGGCACAGAGCACAGATGGCGGAACACCGTAAGACAGAAGCTCATACCACGGGAACTTTACGGCCCTCAGCAATGATGATTACGACGCAAGGAGGTATCCTCCTTATAATAATGTAACAGGTCAAATAACAGTGAATATAAAAAGAAAAAAATATATTTAAAATTAGTAAATTAAATATATCTCATCATCATTATCATTTCAGCCAAAAGACGTCCACTGCTGGACATAGGCCTCCCCCAATGATGACCAATATGACCGGTTCTGCACTGCTTGCTTCCATATCTAACCTAACCTATAATATCTAATATTAGTCCTTGTGGCATTGTACCTTACAAAAAATGGGCCACAAAAAGGGAGAGAGCAAGACAAACTCTTCGATGGTCAGATGACATTAAAAGGCCCTTACTAATTAGAAAAAATCTTCAGATCAAATTATGACAAAAGTATAGGTAATATAAGAAACCTATGACTCTAAATTCCCTGCCTCGTACAGCTAAGCTCTGGAATGATTTGTCGTTTGCGATGTTTCCGAACCGTTACGATCTTCAAACCTTCAAGAAAAGAGCGTATTCCCATCTTAAAGGGCGTCTTGTAATACCACGAGTACTGTCCATGGGCGACGGTGATCGTTTACAATCAGGCGACACGACTGCTTGCTTGCCTCCTATTTCATAAAAAAAACTCGGTTTTCAATATGATGAGATCTTTTTTGAGAGTTCCTGACGCTTTATTGGCAATTTAATATAAAAATCTGATATTATCCGACCGCACGTAAAAGCTCTTATTAATTCTGCGTTCAGTGAGGTACTTGAGTATGTGTTTGTCCTAAGATCTAAGTAACTCACGGCGTAATAGGGTACGACGTACTTCAGATCTAAAAGATCACAATAATTATACACTTGGCTGCCTTTTTGAGGCATTTGGCCGCAATTTGGGAGTTTGTTCGTAAAAGAAAAAACTTGGAGGAATAATTGTAAACAGGATCCTCAGGATATAAGGTTCAAAACTAGTTGCGATGGAAGAAAAAATACTTTATATGATATTAGCTATTATTGTAGATTTGTTTTTTTTTACGCGATAAATGATAAACGATAAGATTTGGAGTAATTTAGTCGTATAAAAAAAACAACATCATATTAATAGCTGTCATTTGACATATGCTAGTTTATATAACATGTCCACTGGCTATTTCTTTACGTAATAATATTTGTATCTTTTAGCTACAAAAATAAAAACAATTAGAACCAACATAACCTATTGTTTCAAATCTTTAAATAAATTAAATTATGGTCCCCGTGTATTTTTGACATGTGTCTGTGTCATTGTCAGATTCAGGTTATCGTCTTTTCGGTGGATATACATAAAGTTAAGGAGTTCGTGTAATAATTTTGCGATGAAACAATTACAGGTACAACTAGGTTCCCGTTGTACAACCCTATGTAATAAAATCGTAGCATAGACTTATTAAAGCTGTTATCTATTGACAACCGAGTGGACAACTTTTGTTTTTGCGACTGACAATGACCCGTCTAGTAACTTTTTAGAAGCACGCTTGAGTTAAAAAATAACAAAATATCTACTTCAGTACCAAGATTTTTTAATCACAAAATTCCGTTAATTTTAGGTTTTCTTTAATTCAATCCTGATCCATTCATTGAAAGAGGGCAAAAACGGAAATAAACTTTCCTCTAAAAATTCGCTTTTCAGCGATATCGTAGTTTAAACTTCGACCAACAGTAAGTGGGTAGATTTGAGGACTTGGAGTTCGAAATAGGAGCTCTTTTGATGCGGAACACCGTACAAATACCTATACAGTGTGTAAATCTAATACGGGCGATCAATTAAACCAGGCATGGGATTCATTAGTGTAATCATGGACTACAAGGTTTTTTTAAAGTTACTCTTAATTATGACCCCACAGAATTTTTTTAAGATTATTGGAGCAGCAATGTAGGTACGAACATTTGTTATTGTTGATATGTCAGTTCCGTCATCTGCTTTTGAAATTAGCTGTCAACGAGAGTTTAACTCGCGTAGGTTGCTCTACATTGCGCGCCGAATTATTTTGTATGGACAATTTTGTTGCTTTTATTTTAAGTAAAAGTTATTTGAATGTACTTATTATGTCGTAAACTAACACCCGTTAAGAGCTTCGCCCGTATTAGACTTACACACTGTATATGATCTTTAGCTCACATTCATTCCATAATAAGTTGATCGATTTCAATTGAAGTTAAATGGAAATGAGAGGTAAGCTTTTAGATTAGTACCCTGATTTTGTAAATGTAAGTTATCCTTGTGAATGGAGCCGTGTAGTGACGGCAGTAAGAATTCATTTGTCACTACCCCAACCTCCTCCTGCGGGTGTCGTAAGAGTCGACTAAGGGATTGAAGTGTCACTGACCATTATTTGATAAATGATTGATGATGGGCAGCAGCGTCATCATAGTGGACACATTACTGCGATCGCCAATCCGCTTGATCGGCGTGTCCGCCCGGATAGCTACCACCGTCTTACCCATTAACCTGCCGCTAAATAGTTAGTACTGTGTTCCGGTTTGTGGGTAAGATAGCCGGTGTAATTACTGGCATAGAGGCAATCCATCTAAGTTCTCTCCGGTCTCTCCGGTCCAGGGAGCTTCTATTTAGTAAGAAAAGAACTGGAGCTTTGCCTGTTAATACTACCACGTGGCTGATAAAGTAGGTTTTTCTTTGCTAAATATATTATGCTATTAAATTAATATAAATAGTAAAAACATATTTATTTATCAACATGTGCCGTTAGTCGGCTTGTCACTACACATATTTCTTACACAGTACTATACAGGGCGTCCCAAAACTATAGGACATGACAGGAATGTAGGTAGGTACTGTGGGAGGACTTCCGCATAGAATCAAACAATAGGGCTTCCTCGATAATACTTTTATATTAATAAAGTAGTAGTAAAGGTTTAATGCCTTTACAGTACCTTAAATATTGTAGATAATATATGGTTTTTTAGTCAAAGAAAAGTTAAAGTTATTTTTAAAAGTCAGTAATTCTGTATTTACAGATTTTTTAGAGAAAAATTGATTCGTCTCATTACGAGCACCTAAGTGACGAAATCTAACAAAATTTTTGCAAATCAGACTTTTGACGTTGTTCCTTTCTTTAAAAAGACTATGTTACTTAAGAAGGGTTATTTCTAAGGTATTCTTTCGATTCGCATCGTAAAAATAGGGGTTGTTTTTTTTTATTTTAAGTCTGTTCGCTTACAAGACTAAGCAAGTGATTTTCAGAAAATCTTTGGAAGTAAAGTTACTAACTTTTAAAATCCCCTAAAGCAAAATACCCTATCCACGATATTTAAAGTTTTTTTTCATGACCCATAGTTCAGGGACGGTCTGCAAATATACAATTTGTCTGTGTGTAATAAAGTAGGACTTTTCGCCCACAACCAAAAAGCCAGCGTTTCAGCACAACGCCGAAACTCAAATTGCGGCCGTTGGAAACAGTTCCAACTGCTACTAGTTAGTTTGATGTTCAGCCTCCAAAACTATTACATTTCAACATAGTTACGAGTACAGTCAAAAGCAAAATAAGGTGTAATGCTAAAAAATATGTCTTAAGGTGCATTCAGACCAAACGAACATTCGCTATTCTAACCCCCCACTCTACGAAATTCGATCGTTACACAAAACTTTAGTGTATTTTAATTATGTGTGATAAAAACGTCGCAACATATTTATAAGAGGATTCTTTTGATACACATGTTTGCACTTGGCTGTACTTAATACCAAGTATTGCCTGTTATTACGAGAATTAAAATTTAGACTAACTAACTAGTCCGTGGGCTAGTCGGCCTGAAATTAGAAATCGGTATAATTTGGGGGTACCAAGTGTCCTTTTTACAGTAGTTAGACATATTCATAAGGATGTTAAAAAAGTATGATAGACATCTCAAAGTGGTAGCTAATAGGTATACGGGCTATTTCAAGATTTCCGTTGTATGACAGGTATGGTTAAAATTAGGAGGTACAAATTTTCCTTTTCACGGCTGTTAGGTAAGCTTATAAAAACGTCAAAAATGCAAATTATACCGTTTTCTAATTTCAGGCCGACTAGCCCACGGACTAAACCAGTAATACCTACCAAACGGTCTCTAGACACTGAGATGGAAAACTAATTGTTTTTTTAATATACATGTTCCTAAACTTTTTACTTTACTGTTATCCGTGTAACTGGATTATTTAATTTTACTGTACGTGTAAAGATTATCTTTGCGGTATTTATAAAAACTAAACGTTGTCAGTGAGGGTCACTACCAACAAATAGGCTACGGATAGCCTATTTGTTGGTAGTGACCCTGTCCAGAAAGCTGGAAGTTCCGGGTGTGTCCCGGCGAGGGTTCGAATCCCGACGAGGGCATTATTTGTGTATTATCACAATAGACCGTGTGGTGACGGCAGTCAGAATACATTTGTAACCACCCCAACCCATCCCAATAGTGATGATGACTGTAGTTAAAATAAATTATTTAACATTAGGTACGAAGAAATTATTACTAAGATGTAGATTGCAGTAATTTTTGTACAGAACTTCTATTTAATAAATTGAACAGAACTTGAAAGAGTAGGTCATTTGGCAATACTCAAACGTGACGTCACTTTTAGGTATTTCATATAAAATTCCATAGTGGTGATCGTTTTAACAATTTCGAAAAAATATGCTGATTTGACTTGCCAGTCATCATGCCTATTGTTACTGACCAATAATTTATTGAAGTGAAGTCAAAGTCAAAGTCAAATAATTCTTTATTCAAATTGGAATAGCAACAAACTCTTTTGAATCGTCTAGGTATTAAAACTACTTCCGGTTCCAACCCTACACCGCTGACCCAAGAAGAACCGGTAAGAAACTTGGCGGGAATTATTTTTTCAAACAATCATGGTACATCTTACAACTAACATGCATTAAAAAAAAACATAAAATTGATTTTAAATAAATTGAGATATAATAATAATAACAAGAGATGTAAAGTTTCTAAAAAGTCAGAACATTTATAAGTACCTAATAATTTATAGAGAAGTAAAGGTTTCTCTCCGAATAGGTATATAATAATAACATTATACATGAAGATTGATGATGGGTAGCAGCATCATGTGACTTGTGTAGAGTGGACACATTACTGCGAACGCCAACCCGCTTGTCCAGCGTGGTGATTATGGGCATTTACCCTACTGCGTCCGTACGCTTAGGTAATAGGGGAGACCTTTGTCCAGCTGTGGACTGATTACAGGATGATGATGTGATCACAAATATCTGGTCCATGGTCGTGGTTCTTTATGTTTTCAAGTACTTAAATTTGATTGACTAAAATATGACGTGCCTTTTTTTGTCATAATCAATTTAGATGTACCTAACCGCAGATAAAATAGGTACCTACAGTATGACTGTACGTTTTATCACAGTAATAATGTAGCTTCCGTTAGACAAGTATTTATAATTGGATGTGATTATGCAAAAATGATCCAACAGACATGATTTGAACATTCTAAACAAAACCTTAAATCAAAACATTATAAAGGCTTTAAAATTAAAAATTCTTACGGATTGAATATTTTTTGCGTAACTACGTCCGATTATCATTGCTTACTCAACTTACCATTTTACGGGAAGTATTTATTCAAACTTGTAAATCACGCGTACAGATAATGCTACTTAGCTCAGCGGCCCTACCGCGAAAAACTAAATTCGTAAATTTCGAGAATTTGTCTCTCTCACTCTAATGACGCCTTCGTTGGAGTGACAGAGAAAAATCCTCGTAATTTACGAACTTCGATTTTCGCGGTAGGAGGCCAGTTGTCTACCTTCGTCACATAAAAAATGTACAGTTTTGTAAATAAAAAAGTTAGTTACAGCGGGAAATTAGAAAAAAAAATGATGTGTAGTGTTTCGCTAAAAGTTGCTAAATACTCTATACCTAAATATACCATTATTCTGATTAAAAACCCCGGTTTTACTTTACCATGTCATTTCGAATCACTGAGCACCCTATATTTCGGCACTATTGCAAATGCCATCTTCACTTAAATACGATTTTTCTAGTGAAATAATTAACGAATAACCAAAGAAACGATATTTTTACTATCAGCCCAGGAACTTTTTTACGGAACTCTTAGAAATATATTACAATAATATAAAATATATAGGAATCGTACAATTGAAAAATTTTACATCCAAATCAGTATTGCGATACAGCGAGGAAATGCCGCCAGCATCCTCGGTACAATGCCACAAGGGCCAATCTTAGATATAGGTTAGGTTAAGTATATTAGTTAGATTTAATCTATGTACATAAATTGTAGTTTTGAAAATAAATAATAAGTTTTACATCCAAATTAGTTTTTGCTATTCAGGTACTTAACTTATTAAAAACAGTTTAAAACACTTACCAAAATCACTGAAAACACTTCACAATTCACAAAACGTCAACTAAAATAATCTGAAATCGTCAAACTTTCGAGAGGAGACCGGGGCGAATATCAGCGTGCAAGCTTCGCTGCGCCTTCTTTACTACTGAACGGTCCAATCTCCGTGCAACTGTGCCCAGTCTACCCTGAGCTTGTATTGTACTATGCGTTATCAAAATGGCGGATCAGGTGCAGATGGTCTTGTGACGTAATGAGTTTTAGGTGAATTTGCATGAGATGGGGTTTGATTAGGGTTTGCAAATCTTTTAGAAAGTTTCATGTACCCAACTATAGTCCAAAAGCTCCCAACTATGGTCCAAAACTAAGTCAAATATTATTGATTTAGTGTAATTATTATATTATTGACACCGTTGTTACACAAAGTCTCCTCATTAAAGATTAACACCTTCGCGGACACTGCTTCAGACACAATTCTGTGGGCGTTTAGTGTCCGCGAAGGTGTTAAAAAACTTAGATAAAACCGGATGAAAAGATTTCTATTGATGCTTAATTACGAGTTGGACTTGTGGACCATAGTTGTAATAGTGGACTATAGTTGTATGGTTTTACGGTATTCGAATTTCGAATTTTCGGTTCCTTATTTTGAGATATTCGAATGAATATTCGAATAGTTTTCATAATACAATAAATAGTTGAAAGTAGGTAAAATAACTTTGTTTTGCATTTTTACCTACGTCAAATATCTTTATATACTTAAGGCGTGACAAGTACTGGGCCAGCGTTGGGACTACGCAAAATAGGCACGTTTGATGTCGAGTTGCGGAAAAAAATGGCCAGAATACAACAACAACAAATACTTAAGGCGTGATTATGCCGTGTTCAACAATGATAAGTAGAGATTATCACATCACCATGCAGGTATATAGGAGAGGCCTACGTCCAGCAGTGGACTGAGATGAGCTGAAGATGTGATGTGATGTGGTATTATATAATAACTATCAGTTTGGTTAATTTTGGGAAATCTTGTTTTACTAGGTTGTACCAGAATCTCTCAATTTTTTTAAATGGCCCCAAATTCGTTTTACTCGTATTTATATATGTAATGGATCATTGTCAGTCCGAGAAACAAAATTTGTCTCTTTGGTCAAAAGTTAACAGCTTTAATAAATCTATGTTACGATTTGATTGCATAGGCCGATCGATCGGGGAAGCTAGTTATACCGTCAATTGTTTTATCCCAAAATGAGTACAGGGATTCCTTAACTTTAGGTATGTCCACCGAAAAGACGATAACCTAAATCTGACAATGACCCTAATAGCATTGATAAGGCATGCAGTAATTGGCGGAGACATGCTCTCATATAACTAACTAGCCTATTTATAAATTATTAAGTGAATTCTTATATAAGTAGCTTATTTCTAAGCCCACTATTGGATCAAATTTGGATTGGGGGATACAATTTTTGTTTTCTTAGAGCGGTTCTAATCTATCTATGTGCTAATCAGCATATGTGATGAAAAAATATTTTTCATCACATTTGCTGTCTAAGCACGCCATTGCTTGCGCGCGTAGCGGGAATAATAGAAATGCCAGTACGTCATTTAATAATAATAATATTATGTCTTAAAATTTATTTTTTTGTCGGCAAGTGTGATGAAAATCATTGTATGCATCACGAGTTTTAGGTGAATTTGCATGAGATGGGGTTTGATTAGGGTTTGCAAATCTTTTAGAAAGTTTCATGTACCCAACTATAGTCCAAAAGCTCCCAACTATGGTCCAAAACTAAGTCAAATATTATTGATTTAGTGTAATTATTATATTATTGACACCGTTGTTACACAAAGTCTCCTCATTAAAGATTAACACCTTCGCGGACACTGCTTCAGACACAATTCTGTGGGCGTTTAGTGTCCGCGAAGGTGTTAAAAAACTTAGATAAAACCGGATGAAAAGATTTCTATTGATGCTTAATTACGAGTTGGACTTGTGGACCATAGTTGTAATAGTGGACTATAGTTGTATGGTTTTACGGTATTCGAATTTCGAATTTTCGGTTCCTTATTTTGAGATATTCGAATGAATATTCGAATAGTTTTCATAATACAATAAATAGTTGAAAGTAGGTAAAATAACTTTGTTTTGCATTTTTACCTACGTCAAATATCTTTATATACTTAAGGCGTGACAAGTACTGGGCCAGCGTTGGGACTACGCAAAATAGGCACGTTTGATGTCGAGTTGCGGAAAAAAATGGCCAGAATACAACAACAACAAATACTTAAGGCGTGATTATGCCGTGTTCAACAATGATAAGTAGAGATTATCACATCACCATGCAGGTATATAGGAGAGGCCTACGTCCAGCAGTGGACTGAGATGAGCTGAAGATGTGATGTGATGTGGTATTATATAATAACTATCAGTTTGGTTAATTTTGGGAAATCTTGTTTTACTAGGTTGTACCAGAATCTCTCAATTTTTTTAAATGGCCCCAAATTCGTTTTACTCGTATTTATATATGTAATGGATCATTGTCAGTCCGAGAAACAAAATTTGTCTCTTTGGTCAAAAGTTAACAGCTTTAATAAATCTATGTTACGATTTGATTGCATAGGCCGATCGATCGGGGAAGCTAGTTATACCGTCAATTGTTTTATCCCAAAATGAGTACAGGGATTCCTTAACTTTAGGTATGTCCACCGAAAAGACGATAACCTAAATCTGACAATGACCCTAATAGCATTGATAAGGCATGCAGTAATTGGCGGAGACATGCTCTCATATAACTAACTAGCCTATTTATAAATTATTAAGTGAATTCTTATATAAGTAGCTTATTTCTAAGCCCACTATTGGATCAAATTTGGATTGGGGGATACAATTTTTGTTTTCTTAGAGCGGTTCTAATCTATCTATGTGCTAATCAGCATATGTGATGAAAAAATATTTTTCATCACATTTGCTGTCTAAGCACGCCATTGCTTGCGCGCGTAGCGGGAATAATAGAAATGCCAGTACGTCATTTAATAATAATAATATTATGTCTTAAAATTTATTTTTTTGTCGGCAAGTGTGATGAAAATCATTGTATGCATCACGGTAGGTAAGCGGAATACCTACTAATTAGATTAGGGGAGGTAAGATATTTTTTTTTCACTTTTTATTCTACCACTTTATCGACGTGATCAATACACCTGTACCGAATTGCAAATTTCTAATACTAACGGCCACTGCGCTATGCTGCGGACAGACAGACTGACAGACGTATCGTACAAACGAAAAGACGGATGGCTACAGGATAAAATTTAAATCGTAATATATTTTTCTAACTCTATGATTTACTACGGAACCCTAAAAAAACAATAAGACTCATCTTTCATTAGGTAATAATGTGTAAATGATCTAGGCTTCACGCTAAGGGCCTGAATCTAGATTTGAAGTTATTCTGAGGCACTAATATCCGGCTAAGAGCTCGAGATCGTTATCATGACCACAGCGCAGTGGGCAGCGAGTTCACTTAGGTGTACGTGGTGTTCTAGGTGAGCGATTCCCTTGCGAACGCGACGCGATGCGACACGACGCGATAATATCAAACAGCCGCCAGCTAACAAGAGACCTAACGTGACCAACCCCGGCGCGACGTACGGGCGACGCGACGCGATGCGAACGCGATCAGTTTGTTTCATATTTTCGCGTGATTGAGACGCGACGCCCGAATAGTGTGTCGTTTTGTTTATTGAAAATGTCCGATCGATAGGATTTTTCACGTGCATGTAGGACAAGGCTATTACCTCCTTGCTATACCCCCTAACAAGACGCAAACGTGTG
Source organism: Thaumatotibia leucotreta (assembly GCA_025490895.1). Lineage (NCBI taxonomy): Eukaryota > Metazoa > Arthropoda > Insecta > Lepidoptera > Tortricidae > Thaumatotibia > Thaumatotibia leucotreta. The sequence continues at coordinate 63,216 of JALPQI010001913.1, forward strand.
CTAAGTCTTTCACTGTACACGCTGTGAAATTGTGGAATGCTTCGCCTCTATCCCTGTGGCAGTGCCAGTCTGTGGCATCATTCAAGGCTAATATAAAAAAGATGTGGTTGTCCACCAACGGTGATTAGGTTAATTACTGACATTTTAGCAGTTCTATTATTTTTTATATATTTCATTTGTATAATATTTATGTACACTGATATGTAGTCTATGTATTTTATGATAAAAGTTATAAGTGTATTCTATTCATTTAGAGATAATGTATTTTATTTATTTATTGTGCATCATATGAGTTTGTTTGTCTAAACTTTCGAATCTCCACTCAATTTCTCAGAGGTTAGCTGGAAGAGATCCCTTATAGGGATAAGTTCGCCTTTGTACCTACATTTCTTTATAACTGTGTTGTAACATATTCTGTGTACAATAAAGTGATTTACTACTACTACTACTACTACAAGGCCATCGCATCGCATACATTCGCGACTTCGTCGAATCGCGTCACAAATCTCGCCGCTTTGAATCGCTTACATAGGACATAGACATAGGGGAGAATGCTTTTACACATCCATCCACAATTTCAAATGTAGGTACGTAAAGTGCACACGGGCATTTCTACGAGCGATTCAACCGCCGTGACTTCGCTGGCCACCTTATCACACGATTCCCGTGAAAGATGCAATAGCTTTTGGATATATTGGTAGACGTAGTTGACAACTACCAAGACATCCTACAAAATTATGAGCAGAGATTGGACAAATGTGCGTCATTGTTCGGAATAATAAGGACATGACTCCAAAATTGATTAAATAATTAATCATTTAATCATTTCCAAAAAAATACCTGTTTCACACTTTGTAAATAATAATCTTAAAGCTTCGACATAAAATTTCAGAAAATTATTCATTTAGTTATTCATTTATTCAACTTTGTAGTCATGTCCATGTTATTGCGAACAATGACGCACATTTTGTTGGAACCTTCTTGGTAAACCGAACTTACTTGTTTATAGTATAGAAAACAAGAATTTAAATAAGACGCTGTCTATCCGTCGATTGTCTCCGTGTGTGTCAACATCCCAAATATATGATCTTCATTTACACTGTTTCTCATAGTTTACTTTGCTATTTACTCCCAAAAACCATCACATTTGTCCGATCTCTGATTATGAGATACCCACGGAAATCGGGTAATAATATTGCCACCGAAGTGCCCACAGGAGAAATGCCCACATAGTGTACCTTTTTACCAAATACTAATCTGTGTCCCCCACCCCAGCGCAGACTAATACTGGAACGAAACGAGAAGGACGGAAAGCGACTTCAATCATTTTCGTGATTAAATATAATTGGACGTTTGGATCCCTGGACTGATGTTTTAATGTTTTCTTGTTTATTACGAGCTTAGGAGGAATTTTAAAGACATTTATTTAGTATAATGGTTGTAGCGATATTCCACGAAATGTCTTTTGCTTTAAATTACAGAATATTTTGATGAAGAAGTATTTAAATAGGTGAATAATGCTGTTCTGTATGAGAAAGACAGCAATACAGTCAAAAATTTAAGGTACCTTTTCATCTAAATTAAGCTATGGTTCAATACTATTTTAATATTTTTGAGTCCACATTAGTTATAATTCAAAATATGGTAGGTATGTTTGATATCCATCAATAGCAGCTTTTTTATTTGCAACAACTTTCGTTGTAACGTAATCGATGACTTAGGATACCTATTGTATATTAAAGAAATTTCCCACCTTGAAAACCTTGAACTAATTCGTATTAAGCCTCTTCGTTTAGGATTTGTGTCAGTTTCTAAATTAACTCCAAATATTGACCTATCTCCAAGACAATCCATGGAACCAGATTTATTCCGAAATCCGAATAGCATCTCAAACCATTCTCAGACCAACTAGTTTTATATGACCTCAAGAACTGTTGTATTTGACGAATCTATTCGCATACTAGATGCTCGTAAGTATTTCGCATAATCTTAACAATGTATTATTCCGCATAATTATTATACTTTCCTGGATTTGACATAGTTTCAGAAATTAAAAAAAAACTAACTTATAAAATATAACATTATTTTTGTAACTCAGTGAGAAATGCCTTTTTGATGTAAATGTATCCACAATGAAAACCTAATTGACAGACGTCAAAAACTGACACTTAATAAAAAGCAATATTTCAAAGAGGTAAAAATTTACAGAAACATTGCAACGTCACCGTTTTTAAACAGCATTTTGAGCAGGCGTATACAGGGTGTTTGTTATGTCGTTAGCCAAATTTGGATATGTCATTCGCGATCACCAGTACACAACATTTTTGAAAAAAAAAGTGACACTTTTTTTTAGTTTTTTTTTCCGTTTTTTATCCGGCAAAAACATAATTTGTGGTCACTAGGCAAGTTTGTTTCAATCCGTGCGATTCGATGGCAGACAAAAGGGTAGCAGGTTTGAGTAGTCAAGTCTTAAGCCAATCAGGAGTTCATCACAAGCACCGATCAGCCGACGTCACTCACCCCACCATCGGCACTAAACAATGAATAAAATGTCCTAACTACATGCACACATGATTGTTATTTGATTAAAACTGCCCAAGCGCATACCTACCTGTACCTGCTCGTCGTCATCAACAATTCAATTTGCTTAGAGAGTGCATTAGAATCGATATCTGAGGTAAACCAGTACGCGTTTGTATGACGGAACATTTAAGTTACACCGTTGTTGAGGTCAAATTATGCTGGTTCGGCTGATCGCGAGATGTGCCATTTGTACAGCACTCTGTAAACAAAGAAGGAGTGCGCTTGCGTGAACGCGCTCGAGTCAAACTACCCTCAGATCGGCGCGCAACTCAAAATACCCTCATTATTAGTACTGTATGCGATAGACTGATAATGCTGTCTCGTGAGATTTACCTGCGAGTTAAGCTCCACCTCCATTCCCCACCACGCGTAGGAAACTTGTTACGTACCTACGTTATAACGCATTGAATTAGTTACCTTATGCGGGTTAATTAAAGTTGCAAACTCAAACACCCTTTCCAATCTGATTTGGCAGTTATGAGATGATGGGGCAGTACGCAAAGTAAGCAAGTGATCATAGTGACCAAACATTCGTTAGATAATGAGATTTAAAAAAAAATCTATAACAAAAAGTATAATGAAAAATGGATTAGTTTTGTTTTACCAAATATTTTTATACGCCTTTACCCAACACATATTGCAATATGGCTAATGATATAAAAAACACCCTGTATATAGAGTCCCCATACCCTCAGTGAACTGTGCTCACGCTAAGCGCTCCGCATTTTTCATCCATCCGTTTATCTACAATACTGTATGTAAAGCCTGTGATATAAAGAAGTTTACCATATACAAAGTTAAGCGCACACTAAAGGAATGGTTTGCTGCTATGTCGTATTATGAAACGGAAGACATTCTGTGCGCACACGTTTGAGGTTGCATTGAAAACATTACAAATGGTACATCACACATACTCATTATTAACACTCTAAGGACACATTTACACAAACGCTTTCACATACACACACACACAACACACATACACATATTTTATTTTAATATTGTTCTTAATATTTATATTTTGTTTGCGAGATTGTTAACAGTTCATATATATTTGGTTGTTTTTTCTTAAGTACCTATATCCAAATTTCATGTCTTGCTGCTTGTAACGTGTAATACTGTATGTACTTGCTAATGTTAACCAACTCAGTGTGGGTCCCAAGATACAGGCTCAGCCTAGTTTGGAGCCCACTGGATAACGCTTGAAAATTGTAAACATGTGCTTACGTTTGAATAAATTATTTGTATTTGTATATTTGTATAATTCGAAATTAAACGTGTACCTACTAATAATATTAAATCTTTATGCATAAAATCTTTTTTTATTTCTGAAGTCAATAATATGTCTTAATTTGATCTGTAGTAGCTGTAGTAAAAGAAATAAGTAATATAAAAATACATGGTTTAATCACGCGTGCTCATCAAAAATATCCAAACTACCTGAATTTGATTCGGCTTTTTGTATCGCGTACATTTTGTTAGTAGCTCCCCGATTAAGCGATTGGAATTACTTTAGACTTAAAGATTACCTCCAATTATTTAAAAGGCAGTCTATTTGTACCTAGACCTCAATAAAATAAGGCTTATCAAGAACGGTATAAAATGTTTTAATGAAACATATAATTAATTTAAAGTAGTCTTCTTTAATAGAGTTTCAAGTATAATTTAATTTGGATACAGGCATGCCGCGGGATATTAAATAAAATTGCTGAAAGATTCGGCCAACTAGCAGTAATCGAATTGTTTCGTGACCCAATTCGATAACATACTGTAATAGGAATCTTATTAAAAATCGAATTGGAGGTAATGCCTATACTCTTCACGCTGGGCAAGCGGGTTGGAGATCGTTTTAGTGTGTATACTATGATGATGCTGCTGCCTGTCATCAATCTTCTAGAAATTAATATTCAGTGACACTTCCATCCCTTAGTAAACTCTTACGACACCCACGGATAGAACTGTGGTGGAAAATTGAGCTTTTGTTTAATAACAGGAATTCTGGTAGGTATATTGATTTAAACTTTCACTATTATCGCTCATATTATAACGACAAATGGGACTTAACCGCGTAAAAATACGTTTAATATTATACTGACGTTTCAGGCATGGCGTGTGGTCGCCATTTAGTCCCATTTATCGTTAAAATATGAGAGATTTTAGGTACTCAAGGACTAAGAGAAGGTATATCACAAAGCGATATTTTGTTGTCTTTAATGTAAATTGCTACTAACTTTTTGGTTATTTTGATCTGTGAATAATAATAATAAATTGTCTTCAAATGGAAATAGCGAATATTGTTTTGCCACAATGATGTTGGAAGCGTTCGTATTTATCTTATTGAGATGCCTTAATTGGCCTCAATACCTAATTGTAATAATAAACATTATAAGATAAACATTTTCGATATAGTTCATAACAAAATAATTATTATTAAACACTACACGGTCACACATTTGTGTACCAATCATCATCACTACATAGTATAAATTAGAGTCACCTTTTCTGTCACTATGTCCCTTTGTACGCTTAAATCTTTAAAACTACGCAACGGATTTTGATGAGATTTTTTTAAATAGGTATAGTAATTCAAAAGGAAGGTTTTTATGTAGGTATAGTACCCGTGCGCAGCCGGGGTGGGTCGCGAGTATGTATATTATAGATTTACGATACATTATGCTGAGAAAGTTTGTCCAGTGCTGATGCGTCTATACGCAGAGTTAATAGGAGAGGCCTACGTCCAGCTGAGTAGTGGACGGATATTGGCTGATGTTGTAGTACGATATTCAATTCACCGTGAAACGAATCACTAAGCACCATTTTGGTTACACAAATTCACAATCTATACAAAAGTCAAACAAATACAATCCATTTTTTTTATTATTATTTATTTATTAATTAACATAAGGAAATACAGGGTGTTCGTTTCGATTTGCGTTAAATTAAACAGGTTACTTGGAACATTAATAGAAGTTGTCTAGTAAATCGGCTTTTGGATAATACGATAAAAAAGTTTTTTTCTTGTTTTCATACATTATAAATAAAATGGTAAGTGTGAGAGAACCTTAAGAATAAAATAAAAGTTAATCTCAGGTGACTGACGGCACATGTCAAAATAAGTAACATTAGAATGTAATAAAGGTTGCAATACACTTGTTCAGTCATTATATTTATTTTTTTAATAACTCAAAAACAGTAAGACTTAAAACACTAGTTTCTTAGAGAAATTAATTATATTTGACTTAAATAAGCTTCCCTTAAATTTATAGCATGTGAAGAAAAACACCCTGTATACAGTGACATAAAAACAAAGTCCCACAAAACAGTTTAACAGTTTGACTGTGATATCATGCATGTCGCAGTCTTAAGTACATTATGTCATTACTCGTAATGCCCAAAGTTCGGAGCCTTTCATTGAAGAAGTTTTAACTTAAAGTAATTTCAGGATTTGGCCATTTCTGCCCTAACGTTTACTGTTTCATTTAAATAAATGACTTGGGGCTTTTAAATGAACTGCTTTTGGTTTTCTTACTACATTTAGAACGTTATTTAGTTGTATTTAAACTTCGAAATAATAACTATAAATATAATTAAACGGTTAAACTCACGTGTGTTTTGTCAGCCTCCGTAGCCTAGTTGGTAGTGACCCTGCCTACGAAGCTGCAGGTTTCGGGTTCAAATCCCGGCGAGGGCATTATTTGTGTATTAATTTATTACAAACATTTGTTCCTTAGTCATATGTCTATGTATTTTAGTATCTGTATCTATCTATCTATTACAGGGTAAACGATATGAAGTGTTATCAATTTTAAAGTGTTGCGATTTTTTGTTGCGGCACGTTTGTGACCAAATTGGGTAGTCGTATGTGCCAGTGAAATACGATCGCTTTCTTCATTGCATTTATACTAGCATGTTTAATTGCTCTCACCTTTATCTTCAAAATAGACCAGATAAGAAGTCCGAAACTCACTGTACTGGAGAAATGACACGTGAAATTCTGTTTTCTGCCAGTTTTGGTTCTTACGAGCTTATAAGTCGAAAGTCAGTTTCGTTCTTATGTTTGCGGCCTACAACCCAAATGTTTGCGTGTCAAAGACTTCCATACGGTGTCCAAAACATATTTCCGGTAATAAGCCGCTATTACTGTGACTGACTTAATAAAATCTACTTGGTAACACTTCATATCGTTCAACCTATTATATCGTCGCTTGGTAAAAAAAAATGGAGTTTGATTTTGTTTTCATTAAACGCCTTAAACTATGTACAATTTTTTTCCATCGAGTCTTTTGGGTCATGTTATTTTCTATGTATTTGAGTGTCTATATTTTTATGTATCTATTTGTTACCTACATATTATACTTATCGTCGCGTAGGTACCTTATATATAGCATGTCAAGCGAGGATTGCATGCATTTTACTCTATTGCATGTATGCATGATAATACATCGTTATAGTGCCGATAAAGACTGACAACGAAGTTGAAACAATTTACTCAATCAGTAACACACTATACAGGGTAAAAAAGGAAATGCATTCCAAACTCCAAACGAGGCGGAGCTAGCGTATGCAGGAGGATTTTTTTTTCTTAATTAGGTGGTGGTAGGACCTCGTGCAGGGTCCGCCCGGATAGCTACCACCGTCTTACCTGTTAACCCTGCCGCTAAATAGTTACCTATAGTACTGTGTTCCGGTTTGGGGGTAAGATAGTGTAATTACTGGCATAGAGGCAATCCATCTAAGTCTTCAGGGTAGGCAGCGCATAGGCGATTTTTTGGTCACTATGTCCTCAGTTCCTGCTTTCCATCAGGTGGGCTAAGAGCTCAGTTGTCTACCTTCGTCACATAAAAAGGGTCGTGTCTTTGATTTCATTCTGTGTGGAAATATCCAACCAAGCTAAGTAATAGCTTTTATAATCGCTCACAACAAATACTGATTATTTGAAACATAACATTTAGCAATAAAACCATTATTCTCATTTTTAAGTCATAACAATGTACTCGTAACAAAAGTGAGTAGTAAAAATAGCCTTGAGTAAAAATGGATTAACTTTAGTTACCGGAAGGAAGTTTGGATTTCAATAAAATTTATGTGGCATTAATACAGTGCACTCTGACTTATTGCAAACATACTGCTTATTACGAAATTAATAATAATACATATACAGGGTGATGTGATCAATCCAAATGGTTCAGTAGTTTGGAAATCATAACAGATACCTAGCGAAATCTTGTCTTAGGAACTATGAGATAGATTTTAGTAAAAAGAAAAACTGAATTCATACACATACAAAAATACGTGTACTCGGGCCAGGAATCGAACCTACACTTTTTGAAAAATAAAATTTCGTTATTTTCATTTGGAAATCGGTTCTGTTGCTCTTACTTAAATAGTAAATGTTACTAAACAATCTGATATTTAAAAGTAAGAAATTGCATTGTCTTTAAACAATGAAGTGTTACTTTTCAATACTTCAGACAAGGTACATCATTTATGGTTTCCAAAACTTCCATACTGAATCTTTGGGGGAGGCCTATGTACAGCAGTGGACGTCTTCCGGCTGATATGATGATGATGATGATGATGATGATGAATGCACGTTTGGAGAAGTACAAGGTCTCCAAGCGTAAATTATTGTAATTGAATGACTTTAACAAAGTAATAATTGAAACCTAAATTACTCCCACGGTGTTTTATCAATTATCATTCATGTAGTCTTGTATACTATAATATGCTTTAGATATAAGTTTATGCTTTACAAAATACTTAAATTTGTTGAATGAAAGTTTAGTTATATTTACTGAGTATTTACTGGAAGTTTGTGTGTGTGTGTGTGCATCGGTTGATTTATTACATTTTTATCATTCCAAACTCAATATTGGCCAATATGAGAAAAATGTGCGTTTTCCTAAAAGGGTTCGACAAATTACCCGACCTCAAACGATGCCATACAAAATACTCGCTCCGAGAAATGAATCATCCTTTGACAGCTCTGATACATTACGAACATTCTATTGTCGTTTTATTTATCGTCATCCCCTTAGCTTAAGGTGCATTCAGACCAAACGAGCATTCGCTGTTCTATCCCCCACTCTACGAAATCAACGAATCACGTTTTGCGTAACGATCGAATTTCGTAGAGGGTTAGAATAGCGAATGCTCGTTTGATCTGAATGCACCTTTAGTTGGTAGAGGCCCTGCCTAAGAAGTGGAGGATCTGGATTTGAATCCCGGCGAGGGCATTTACATACATCATCATCAGCCTATGATAGTCCACTGCTGAACGGCCTACGTACGTCTCCTATTAACTATGCGTATAAACGCATTAGGAGGTAAATGCCCTTAATCGCCACGCTGGGCAAGCGGATTGGCGATCGCAGTAATGTGTCCACTGTAATGACGCTGCTGCTCAATATCAATCTCTTATCAAATAATGGTCAGTGACACTTCAATCCCTTAGTCGACTCTTATGACACCCGCAGGAGGAGTTGGGGTGGTGACAAATGTATTCTTACTACCGTCACCACACGGCTGAAGTTCCATACATACATGTATTGTATCATCAGCTTATACCCGTCCACTGCTATTTTTTATGCATAATGAACTCATTAGGAGGTATAGAGGTAATGCCCATAATCACCACGCTCGACGATCGCAGTAGTGTCCACTACTGCTGCTACACATCATACATTTTCAGTAAATTAATGACTATTGACACTTCAATCCCTTAGTCGACTCTTGCGACACCCACGGGAAGAGTTGAGGTGGTGACAAACATATTCTTACTACCGTCACCACGGGCAGAGAGTTTTTACTTTTGTTCATCACCAGTTTTGTTCCTCGATTATAGTTGTTTGCGATTTCGGGTTTGATCCCATAGTAAAAAAAACTTAGTATGACTTAGATGTATCCAGGGTGTTTATATGCGATTTTTTACGCGTTTTTATTGTTCATTACCATCACCACTTTATTTTCCGTTTTATAAAAGCAAACGAGACTATTTATGCCAACCGCAGACAATCATGCGGTTGCTACAAGATAACCGAAAATGACTTTAATATTTATACGCAGTTCGTCAATAATATGGGAATGGTAATGACTTGATTGGTGCGACAGAATTATCGCATAGAACTACCCGTCAGAGGTTTTGAAGGTGAGGTTTAAATGGTGACACTTCCTGTAATATTATAATAATTTTGAGATTCAAAAACAGGTCAATGATCTCAAAAGTAAAATCTTCAAAACTGAGTTGCGGTCACATATTTCAGAATCTAGTTTGTCGATAAACCCTAACCAAACAAATATCCGAAATAGTCGGAGATTTGACGCCGGTCTAAAATCACATGCCGGAATATGACGTCTTTCTACAAATAGGTATTACTTTTTCGACCACCCAACTATGGTCCACAATAACAACTCCTAAAGGTGCATTTAGACCAAACGAGCATTCGCTCATTCTATCCCCCACTCTACGAAATCAACGAATTTCGACGAATGACGTTTTGTGTAACGAACGAACGAGTGGGGGATAGAATGAGTGAATGCTCGTCTGGTCTAAATGCACCTTTAGTAAGCATCAGTCCTAATCTTCTTTTTAGCTTTGTACAGGTTTTTTTATTACTAATTAGGAGTTTTACAATGGGTCTCATAAGAGAGGTTCAAAGTCACCCAAAGGGCAATGGAGAGGGCTATGCTAGAAGTCTCTCTGCGAGATCGGATTAAAAATGAAACCATCCGCAGCAGAACCAAAGTAACCGAAATAGCTCTCCGAAACGCTAAATTGTGGCAGCGGGCGGGGCACATTGGTGCGTAGAAGCGATGGCCGTTGGGGCGGGAAGGTTCTCGAGTGGCGGCCACGTACTGGAAGGCGCAGCGTGGGTAGGCCCCCACAAGGTGGACTGATGACTTGATGCTCACAGGAGTCCGCTGGATGCGGGTAGTACAGGACCAGTCATTGTGGCAATCTTTGGGGGAGGCTTATGTTCAGCAGTGGACGTCTTTCGGCTGATATGATGATGAATGAGGAGTTTTTACCTATGAATTTGATTAATAATAGCAATAACATCTATTTAAATAGAAGATATTTGATTAAGTTTCAGACCATTTTTGGAAGCTTTTGGACTATAGTTATGTAGTTTTACGGTACGATATGCAATCATCAAACTAGCTCCGTCAATATGAAAAAAAAATATCGAGTTTAAATTCGTTTGCCATGTTTAGCACTTAGCCGTTGCCATAGATCACTTCAAGTACCAGATAGAGCAAGTAAGACAACTAGAACTTACCCCATTTACATGTTAAATATAGGGTGCTTTCCGTACTAATTTAGTACTTAAATACTCTCGTATACGTTACTTGCTGCGCTAGCGCAAATCACATTTTTTTTTCAATAATGCTTAAGCAAAATCTAAAACTTGAATTAGGTATTGAAGTAAAATTATATTCGTGTAATAGGTATATATTATATTGGTAAGAGGCTAATAAAAGCATCTTAATTCCCATTGTTTTAAATAACTGGCCAACTGAATTACGAACATTTGTCGGGGTTATTATTCGTATGAAATTTGAAACAAATGGTTTCTTGATAAATGCCACGCGTCAAGGACAACTTAAATTTTAAGGAAGCGATGGCAATAATATTGTATTAAATAAATAAATAATAGTATAATTTTCACATTATATCACTCATGATGTTTTTCTTGTTTGTATGCTCGTTTGCCTGCCGAGTACAAGTTTAGTTACTGTATCTTCATAAATATTTTTCACAAAGGTTCCGAATTGTGTACATAATTTTTTTAAATGACTTTATACGCCCTTTACGTAGTCTGATGATATTACTCTGTGGCCATTGAGTCCTTGTCAACGTTTTTGCTTGAATAATGGATTTGGAATCAGCTTGGCATGCTGCCAGGCAGTGCTAATCATGGGTCCTGCCTCAGTGATTACCAGAACTTCTAACAAGACCAAGTGAAGTTGACAAAGTTGAAATACAAATGGGCTTAGTTCAATTAACTAATTTGACGGCAGAGTTTGGCAAAAAGTTATCCGATTACTTTTGTATGTGTAATTTGTATTGTAGATTACAAAGTCCAAAATCTTATTTTTTTCTTGCATTTTATCCTACCACTTTGACGGCGGGTTTGATATTTATATCTGTACCAAATTGCAAATTTAGTACTAACGATCACTGAGTTATGCTGCGGACAGGCAGACGGACGGACGGACGGACCTGGCGAAACTATAAGGGTTCCTAGTTTATTACCTACTTACCCTGTATAAATGGTTAAACTCACGTATTTACGAGAGTTTTCATCATCATATCAGCCGAAAGACTGCCACAAGATTGCCACAATGACCGGTCCTGTGCCACCCGTATCCAGCGGACTCCTGCGACCTTCACCAGGTCATCAGTCCACCTTGTGGGGGGCCTACCCACGCTGCGCCTTCCGGTACGTGGCTGCCTCTCGAGAACCTTCCCGCCCCAACGGCCATCGGTTCTACGCGCAATGTGCCCCGCCCACTGTCACTTCAGTTTAGCGATTCGGAGAGCTATTTCGGTTACTTTGGTTCTGGTGAGGATGGTCTCATTTTTAATCCGATCTCGCAGAGAGACTCCTAGCGTAGCTCTTTCCATTGCCCTACGAGAGTTTTGCCGTTTAACAATATTTTTGTATACCTAAAATACGTTTTTCCTGCGAAAGTAACCCACACATTACATTACTCGCACCATATTTCAAGTTGTTATTGTCGGGGAACAATCTGAAACCTCCGGAGAATGTGGGGCACTGTGGCGAGATTGTTTTTATCTTATAAACAAAAGACTAGGGTAGCATCTAGCTGAAATTACTTTTAGCAAGCATAATACAGGGTGAAAAATGAGTCTCTCTTCTCTTTTTTTTTAAATGTCTTTAACAATTTTTTTAAAATTTTGTAATAAATTCTCTAATGCATGTTATTTTAATAAGATGTATTATTTTACTCAATCTTGTAAAATGGTCAGTGACACTTCAATCCCTTAGTCGACTCTTACGACACCCGCAGGAGGAGTTGGACATCATCATACTGGACACATTACTGCGATCGCCAATCCGCTTGCCCAGCGTGGTGATTATGCCCAGCTGTGGACTAACATAGGCTGATGATGATGATGATGATGATGATGATGATTATTTTACTGTTTTGAAAAAATAAGTCCACCTGAGTTTCTCACTGGTACTTCTCAGGTCATTGGTGTAGAGTTAGAACTGGTAATAGTTTATTTTTTTGTGTCTCAAGATTCAATCATGAATTTTTTTTTTAATGTAAGTAGGTACCTATTTTAATTCAATTGTGAAAAGGTAGACATTATCAATTCACGAAATTCCATTAATTTCTAACATAAAGTCTCCATGGAATAAGGCACGCACGATACGGGGCGAGATTGCACAGTGATTCGTTTTTTATCGTAAAAATGAACACTCTTGGGTAAAGCTTTTGCTTTTAAAATTACTTTATCTTTTTGTAATATCCATGAAAAAAATGTAGCTAGGGAGAGATTTATGTAATGTATTTTTAGTATTAAAAAGAAATCATATTGTTATATAGAATAACTAGCCCGCCCCGGATTCGCACGGGTACTATACCTAAGGTGCATTCATTCTTACTTGTCTTATCATGTAAACAAACACTTTTTGAAAACATTATCACACTTTTCTCTGCAATTACACATTAATCATCACGTCAAATGTTGTTTCATACTTAATTAAACTCACAAAGTATTATAATCACTGAAAAATATCATTTCTGTAAAGATTTTCGTCAATAAATGCTGTTAGGGTCGGATAACTTTAAAAACATCTGACATTGATGTGACATTGCGATGTCTAGATTGTCTATGTACCATAATGTTGGCATGTCAATATATCGATATTAATACTTAAAGTTCAACTCGAGGAAAATGCAATTAAAATAAATTGCAGTAATTTACCAAAATTTATTAGGGTTTCGTAGCAAAAATGGCAACAACGGAACCCATACTTATAGTTTCGCTATGTCCATCTTTCCGCAGCATACTTAGCTCAGTGGCCGTTAATACTATAAATCTGAAATTTGGTACAGGTATACATATTGATCATGCCAACAAAGTGATACAATAAAAAGTAAAAAAAAAATTTTTTTCGGGTACCTCCCCCCCATTAGGTGATGTGGGGTGATTTTTTTTATTTGCTGTAATCGCGTATAGTGTGGGGTATCATTGAATAGGTCTCTTAACACGTTCACGGACGGTAAGGAGTTTGGCTTTCGACCAAAAATGACACATAAATTTGTATGGAAATTTTGTACATGCTAGGTATAGCATGCGTGTCATATGACACATGAGAAATATGGTAGTTAAGGACGCATACTGCTATAGCATTCAACTGTTATAGAATAACTTAGTCAGGAGTCGATTACATATGCCAGTAAAATTCTATATCATTGTCCTGCCACACCAGTTCTCGTTCGTTAGCTGATAGTTCCGACTCCTCGACACTAAAACCTCTTCCAAAGATTTATCAGTTGCCTCTTCGAACAACCCGACAAATTTTTCGTGTTCTATTTTTCATCGTCTAGTTATTACAAATATTACAGATATATTTGACTAATAATGTATTTATGCCCCCGTTATGCAGTAAACAAACAGTATTAAACGTCTAGACCAATTATCGACCATATTATGTTCTTGAAAACGTAAGCGAAACACAACGGCAAACATATTGATGGAAATATTTTAATTTACCTTTACACACCACTATATCCTGAACACGTTAATGCTTTCGACGGTGTTTTGAAAGAGAACGTGGAATGCCTGCTGAATGTTTCCCTCAACGCAAGCCAGTGGGATTTGGCTTCTTTGCCAGTTCGCGATGGTGGATTAGGTATACGGCGCGCACGGGATGTGAGCCTGCCGGCTTTCTTGGCTTCGGCGAGTGGGGTTACGGGCCTTGTCACTCAAATTCTCTCATTTAATGGTGATAAGGTGACCATTCCCTACTCTTTCGAGGCTCGGGAGGCTTGGACGGCTCTCAACCCGGGGGTGCCTGAACCTGAAAAGCTGGATTCTCAACGTTTGTGGGATAGCGTTGGGGTGAAACGCATATTCGGCGGTCTTTTGGAAGCAGCTGTTGGGGTGGATCTGGCGAGGCTCAGAGCAGTGTCGGGACCGGAGGCAGGTGCGTGGCTTCAGGCCCTACCGTCTCCTCATGTGGGAACCCTCCTTGACGACAACTCTTTGCGAATAGCAGTGGCTCTCCGCCTCGGCTGCGATGTATGTGAACCTCACGCATGCATCTGCGGCACCATGGTGGAGAGCAACGGTCACCATGCGTTGAGTTGCTGTCGGAGTTTAGGGAGGTTTCCACGCCACCACGCGCTTAATGATATAGTTCGGAGAGCACTGGTTTCGGCAAACGTACCATGTGTGCTGGAGCCACCCGGTCTCTGCCGTACAGATGGAAAGAGACCAGACGGTCTTACCCTGGTGCCCTGGCACAGAGGCAAGTGCCTGTTGTGGGATGCAACGTGCGTTAGCACGTTTGCTCCCTCACATTTGGGGCGCACTATGCGGGTGGCAGGGGCAGCTGCTGAGTTGGCAGCAGTGCGTAAGACAGACAAATACTCGGTGCTTACCAACTATTTGTTTGTCCCATTAGCGGTTGAGACTACCGGTTGTTGGTGTTTGGAGGCACTGTCCTTCTTTAAAGAGGTGGGACGCCGCTTGCGGGAGAGGGGTTTGGACCCCCGCTCTGGGTCGTTCCTGGTGCAGAGGTTGGCTATCGCAATTCAGCGTGGCAATGCTTCCAGTGTGATGGGCACCTTTGCACCCGGAACTACACGGGGTGGGCTCTTCGATTAAAAAGTATTTGTTAGTTTATAAGATTTTTTTTTTTTGTATAATTATTAATGTTTGATGAATTCATATGTAAGTTATTTAATAAATATTTGATTTACCTTTCATTTTACAGGTTAGATGTGTAACCTACCTTGGAGTCAAAGTGGATGAACATTTTTCATGGTCCCATCATGTAGATTTTATTTGTGATAAATTAAGAATATTACTTAGTAAGTTCTACCACCTCAGTTTTAAAGTTCCTTTAAATACGTTAAAATATTTGTACAAATCATTAGTAGAGTCAATCATAGGATATGCCCTTAACTGTTATGGATTAACCTTTAAAACTAATTTAATTAAAATAGAGAATTTACAATTAAGATTTTTAAAACTTCTAGTCAACAAGAAGACTAAAAATAGATGTAAAACAGATTATCGTAAGTTATTTAATATATGTAAAATTCTTCCCGTAAGCCTTAAGCACAATTTCACATTAGCACTTAGTTGTCATGGAAGTCAAGAGCATAGTTTATCTCATGTAAATAATACGTATGGCACTAGATCGGTAGCTGCGGGCAAGTACAATATACCGAGGGTTACTAATTACTATGGCGACAGATGTCTGATCAAACGTCTACCCTACATTTTAAATCGTTTGCCTGCAGATATCAGATCGGAAACCAATAGGCCGAAATTTAAAAGTAGTTTATTTAAGTTTTTAATTAATAATATATAAATGTTAAATTAGTTTATTCTTTAGCTATAAGCGAAGAGACTCTGATCCCACAGTCAAACTGTGTAAACCGTTTTGTGGGACAAATGTTAAAAATAAATGTACATTTTGATATAATAAATAAATAAAAAAAAAAAAAAAAAAAAAAAAAATATTTAAATCCATCTCCAATTCATTTCACAGTAAACAATAAATACCTACAAAAATTCTTTACAGCAAAATATATAGAAATGATAGATAAAAACAGTATTTACAACGATTTAAACATCATCTTATGTATTTGCACTCTCCCGGCGCACATGCCACACATCTGAAGATCTGAACAAATCCCCATACTACCGCGACTGCTATAGCATTTGTGCGCGTAAAAAGCAAAAAGAGGGCAAGGAGGTGAGGTTGTCGCTTACTCAAAAACTAAGCAAAAATCATGTGATGTGACAGTAATCTTATCCAGGTTTGGTACAACGTGACAGTAAGCCGAGAACTATGGGTATTTTCTATAGCGGAGCGAATTCTCTAACATTTCAGGTTAAGAAAGGGGGGGGGGCGATTAAATACTGCTATAGCATTTGTGTCATATAAAGGGGGCCTTAACCCGAATGCTTTAGCAGCTACGCCCTTGAACGTGTTAAAAAGAAAAAGGGGCTTTTAAGAAAGTTTTTTTCTAAAGTCAATATTTTCGGAGATAATCGCTCCAGATGAAAAAAAAATTGTCCCCCCCTCTAACTTTTGATCCAAAGGTCCAAAAAAAGTCATGAATAGTGGGCTGGCATAAAACTATTTCGAACATAATCGGCCCAGCCGTTTTTGAATAACTACGAAACCCTACACTGAGCATGGCCCGACATGCTCTTGGCCGGTTTTTGTAATTGATTTCAATATTTATTTTATTCAAAGACTGGCAGTGCTTAGTTGTCTATTGAATATTGAATAAAATCTTCACGTCAAATGTCATTCGTTTCGCTACTTCGCTTCACGTTGTTCGTTACGGGTGCACTTCATGTGATTTTTCTCATGACTAGTAGTGCCTTCGTTGGAGCGACAGAAATATCTTCGAAATTTAACCATAGTTTTTGATATAATCTTATACGAATTAATTCTCTTCCTGACAAACGATTTAAAATCGATAATCCTCTATTTACGTACCTAAGCAGTGAAATTATCGCTGACATTTCATTATATCGACATTTCTAATCACTAGTGATTGTCTTTTGATCATCGTTGACGTTTTGTTTGTTTTACTTGGTCTGTGGTTTGCAAGGAGGTTGGAACTCTTTGGGCGCCTATAGAGAGACGGCGTGACAGACAAAACCCGTGCCGCGCATATGCGTTTTACGCATATGTGCTGTCAGTACCTCTCGGGACGTCATGGGTATATAAACTATAAAAATATACCAAGAATGCCACATTGCTCTGTAATCTGGTGCAGGAACCAGTCTACGTACGTTAATAAACAAAATTGAAACGTTTCCTATCACAGTTAAGTAAAAAAAGTTATATTAAATTCAATATAAAATTAGTATGGGCGAGAGACATAGTGAAGAGACACGACGCTGAATTTGTTATCGATAGTCTATGTAAACTCTTACAACTAAACGGTGTTAGTAGAAATTCAAAATTTGTTCCCGAGTTACGGACGTTTCCTAAGTATAAGTATAATTATGTGTATTTCTCTATTTAGGTACATATATATACAGCGTGTTTTTCTTCATATGCTATAACTTTAAGGGAAGCTTATTTAGGCCAAATATAATTAATTTCTCTTAGAAACTAGTGTTTTAACTTTTACTGTTATTGAGTTATTAAAAAAATAAGTTTAATCACTGAACATGTGTATTGCAACCTTTATTACAATCTAATGTTACTTATTTTGACATGTGCCGTCATTCACCTGAGATTAACTTTTATTTTATTCTTAAGGTTATCTCACACTTACCATTTCATTTATTATGTATGAAAACAAAAAAATATATTTTTTATCGAATTTTCCAAAAGCCGATATACCAGACAACTTCTATTAATGGCCCAAGTAACCTGTCTAATTTATCGCAAATCGAAACGAACACCCTGTATATCGCCGCCTAGCACCCATAGTACAAGCTTTGCTTAGTTCGGGGCTAGGTTGATTTGTATGAGACTGTCCCCCAAACATTTATTTATTAATTTATATTTAGCAATAATATAATATTTATCTAGAGTGCAGTCAATGAGGCAACTATTCAAAAACATATAGTTTAAGAAATTCTGACTTAATTTTTAGATTTCCTATAGAACCATGTGTCAGAGAACGCTGGATAACGGCGACTGGAAAGTTGAACTGGTTTCCGCAAAAACACGACACTATTTGTTCGGACCACTTCCAAAATGACTGTTTTGTAAAAACAAATCCAAGATCTATATTGTCATCCAATGCCTGTCCAACTTTAAAACTCCATCCTGCGTTTGACAAGGTAAGTTAGCTTTGCTAAATAATTTTATTATGTTTTAAAAGTAAAGTACCTTTTAAAGGATTTCTGATGTTATCTGTTAATACATATTAATTTAAGTATGTAATTTCCAAGTGTTTCTTGTCCCAAGTAACCCATCTGATAATCTTTCAAGAAAACGTAAAACGGTACAATTTACGAATTTAAAAATATCTTTATACATTTATACATCTAGTTAATCTGTCATCATATATAATACCTAAATTACCTAACCATCTAAACTCCTTACAGTTGATCGTTTAATTTTAGTTCCCATTTATAGTTACAATTTTAATTTAAGCACCTATGATATACCTACATTTTCTTTTTGCGTTTTATAACGTAATATAAGTAGATATAGTTTGCATACCTTGAACAAACAAACCAATGCAAAGGTAACATACATAACTAGACAGTCCAGCCTTACCCTTAACACTTGTTGTTTAACTTTAACCTTAAAGCTAACAACTTAATGTAAGTAGGTACTAATTGTAAATATAATTTCAAATAAATGTGTAAATTTTACTGTTTTAATATCATTCATAACGACATCATTTTAGTGAGATTTTAAAAATGAGAATGTTTGAATAGCTTTTTTCAAGTAACATTTTTAGTCAAATAACTGTTGGTTTTTAATTTTTAATCTATCGATAAAAATATCGAGCCATACCACAACACTATTTACATTAACATGTCAAAATTACCTGACACGGTCGATTTCTATGAAAATGACAGCCAAGGCCGCCTCTATCTCTAAGGTCACACACTAAAGAGGTCCGTGCTCTGTGGTGGTTTGTTTACATGATAAGACAAGTAAGGATGAATACACTGTACATAAAAACCTTCATCTTGAATTACTCTACCTATTAAAAAAACCTCATCAAAATCCGTTGCTTGGTTTAAAATATTTAAGCGTACTAAGCATTGATTTAGAATATATCTGGCACCCTAGTGAAAAGGGGTATAAATCGAAATTTGCCACTTTACAGGAGAACCAAAAAACGATTGGCGAAATTATTCAAAATTACTGTGCCGAAATGGCTAAAGAATTAGAATAACTTTAAATGTACTTTGAGTAAATACAATGCGCTCTTTCACATGCCGTCATTGGTTTATGGCTAAAATCAATAGTTTAAAAAAAATTGACTTGTACCCGCTGAAAGAAATGCTATTTAAAAATATAACCAAATTAGTACCCCTTTTCACATATATTGGACATTAGTGAAAACGGGTATACATTTAAGTTATTTTATGATAACTCGTTTTGAAATGTATTTTTACGAAAAAAATTTAGCTAAGTTTGTTCGCGAAATTAATCTTAATGGCATAGCATGTACGTACACAATATAATCCCAAAAAAAACGACTTATACCATTGTGCACGAAATGTTAGTAACGTGTAAAAGGGAATAACAAGATTTATATTAATCACTTTATTCAATTGTATCCAAATTCTATGAAATAAGTTACAATAAAAATATTTCTTTTTTCCATTTATTATTAGAAATTATTTCCTTGAATTAGAAAAATATTACTTCTTTTCAACAGCCAAAACACAAAAATGAAATGTTTTTAAATTTCATAGTACCAAAAAATACCATAATGTAGCATTTATTCATTATTATCAAAATCGTGTCATAATATTTTTTTTCTCATGCCTTATTTTGCTAACACGGTACTCGACAAAAAACCTAAATAGTACAAATAGTCTTACTGTCCGAATTATAACTTTATGCCCTGGATGTCGTGCGTGCAGCTAGGTAGGTAAGTACGTTCCGTAACGCCTGAATGGCAATTTTGTATCTTATCGAGTCACCTAAAATAACATACTATTGAAAATCGATATTTTATTAAAAAAAACTATTGTCTATAACCTATCGTAATGTCCATTACGATACAACTGTGAAAAAAATAAGTTCTAAATAAGCATAAATAAGCAAAGTACGACCGAAGGGAGTGTTTTAAATCGACACGATTTACGAATTTCATTTTTGCATGTGTATCTTACGACATTTTTCAGTACAGATGGCCTTCCGAAGTTTTTAACCAGGCAAGATATAAACGACTCCTCGCACTAGTGTGTAAAGAAGTTATTTTAGTTGTTTCGGAGAAAAATAGTTACGTTGCATTGCAGTACTCTGTATGGAATCTTAATAAACAGACTTTAATCGACGAGTATACTACACTACTATGTCACTATTATACTACTGTCATTATTATGTTCTATCGATTATACTTCTTATAAAAGTTGTATAGGTACGATCAACTTGAATTATTGTGTTAATTGTACATTAACTTTATTAATTTCGTTAGTAGACAATTTATAAAAATATTGTGATAATATTGTTTTCATTATGTTAGCATTCGTAAAAAGTGGCCAGGCATGGTTGGTGGCTGTTTTGAAATTGTTCTAATCACATGTTTCTAGAGTAATAATTATAGATATAACAACAGCCATAGAACAGCAGCAAATACTCGTACAAGGCTATTATAGCGCGCTTTCTATATTACCTAGATCATTAAGTAAAATTGTTACTACAAATTAAAAAAAAAGTATTTGTGGTAGGTCGTTTAAAACTGTCAACACAAACTAATATTACTAACATAGGTTTTAACAAATAAGCAGCAGAATTTAATATCTTGAATATGAAAAAAAAAAATACTATCATACTTTAAGAAAATCATTAACCACTAAGTAAATTAAATTATAAAAATTAACACTATTTTAGACATTGTGTATAGGTATATAACGAAACTTAGTGTAAAAGGGTACAGCTTAGTACAAATCCGTCAATTTACTGGTGTTAAATGTTAAGTAATACTTTTTAATTTAGTGCAAACGGATATATTCTCGCAAATGGATTGTATCACATGTAAAAAACTGTAATTCTAAGTGATTAAAGTCGACTTGTATCCGTAACAACACAATTTTATTCGTGAATATGGATTTATGTCGAATTGTATGTCAAAAAATGTTTTTATTGTTCGTGTAAAGTGATTTAAATACACATGGATACCTCCTTATCCGAGTGACCATCAAGAGAATATGAGTAGTTATAGCGTTACACACAACAAAAATCCAAACGCGTAAAACTTAGCTACACTAATACCTTTTGTAACTTTACAACGATATACTTTTTTTGTTAGTAAGAATTTATTTCAACTTATACCTGACACTGCATGATCATTTTTGTTAGTTATACCATATAACACGACCGTAACTCTGTCAATTTACGTGATATCTTAGATCCTTTTACACCAACCGATGCCATTTTTTTTTTGAAATTTTTTGGTATACTTAACTCAATTTGGCCAAAATTCGACTTATACCCCTTTTCACTAGGGTGCCAGATATAAGTGGATCCCCAAACAGCTCAAAAAAATGGCCCCAAAAAATGGGCTGCAGAAGTAAATATTGCGGTCCTTTTGCTCCGCTATTCAGTTCTGACAGTTGACATTTGGTCACCTTACGGTATAGCATCATTATTCCTTAAACATAAAAAGTTTCTACTATTTTGCGGTGTTGTTCGCAAATTTGACACTTATTGCTCACTTCACAAAGTTTTTTATTCTTTGAGTTTTTTTTATTATAGTTTATTGTAAGTGAGCGTTATTAGCTTCAACTGAAACATGATAGAAATGACTTTTAGTGCCACTTTTCTTGGTTTTTTTGTTTGGCTCTGTGCGTCCATTTATTATTTAATGTCACTGGTAATAAGGTAGTGAGTAGTGATAATTGAGTAAGAAATAGATCGTCAACGGTTTTTAAATTGTTTGTCTTTCTTGATTAAGAATAAATTTCTGTTCATTTTTAGACATCTTAAAACTAAACATAAATTTCAGAAGAGTAAAGATTTTTGTTTTGATTCAATCTCTCAATATTCTCATGTTAATAAGAACTTAGAGCGGCTGCAACATCGGTCAAAAAATTCGTCGTATCAGGAACCTAGAAAGCATTTATAGACCCCAAGACATAAACGGATCCTATCATCAGTGTAGTGTGTACGTTTTAGGGTCAAAATGAAGTTGGGCGACACCCAACGTATTTGTCACAGAGCTACGAACCAAGAGAGTACCTAAAGCTGATATTTTATTATGTTTTAGGTAACAAACAAGCACACGCCAGATGGTAAGCTACCTTACTCTATGAACGCTTTCAATATAAGTGTAATTTATATTGACTTAAACTTTCACGATTATCACTCAGATTTTAAAGACAAAATGACAGAACAGCTTTGTTTCTCCTGACTCTTCTGAAAGAGAGTTCGTTCGCCTCCGAGCGACTATTTCTCTTTGCTCAAAATGGGCTTTGAGGTTTCGTATCAATTATCCTGTTTTTTAAATAAAGATCACGTAATTATAACATGATTACAAATAGACCTAAACGACAGGGGACCATGATCTACTAAAGCGATCCAGTTTAGGACCTAATCTGAATCACGATATGTCAGTTCTCCCCTCCGGTTGTCGTAAAATTAGCGTTTTTAGTGATTTTTGATACTAATTTCTTGTTAATTTGTAATAGGATTCATACTGCTACTACTTATTTTGCGACACTGACGATTCTTCTATATATTCAAAGCGTCAAATCACATAAATGACACTTATATTTTAAAAACAAACGGGTCTTAATCGCGTAAACTTACGTTTAATTATATCCTGACGTTTTGAATAAAGAATAATTTGTTTACAATCATGAGTCAACAAATAAGAAGTCCTTATGTCATCTTAAACGTATTAGTACGTCCATGTACGCAATAAGAGCAAGTACGCATTGCGGACAAGAGAGCTTGTATGGGTCCGAATGTTATTTGCACTGAACATTTAGGTTATACTGGGGACAAATGGCTGGACATCTACTGAAATTTTGTGTCATTTTTGCGTAGATTTTATGATTTTGAAGCGATAATCGCTATTGCATACTTCATATTTTTTATCCTAAACTTTTTTTATGATTAATAAATCTTGATTATTTAAAAATTTAAGTGTATATTTTTGGCTGTCCTGCCCTGTATGTTTATAAATCTAAAATTACGCACTGGATTTTGACGTAGTTCAATTTAATTGATAAAGTGATTCAAAAGTGAGATTTGAATATCGGCATTGTACCTATGTAGAAGGCCGCTGGATGCGGGTGGCGCAGGACCGGAAATTGTGGCAATCTTTAGGGGAGGCCTATGTTCAACAGTGGACGTCTTTTAGCTGATATGATGATGCTGACCTATGTGAAGCCAGGACGTGTCGCTAGTTCTACATAAATACTAAATGTTAAAAACAATTTCTGTAGCTCTGTCGGTTATTCTGCTTTCAAAGCTGGAGGCTCCGAGTTCGACTCATCATCATCAACATCATCAGCCTATGATAGTCCACTGCTGGATGTAGGCCTCTCCTATTGACTATGCGTGTAAACGCATTAGGAGGTAAATGCCCATAATCGCCACGCTGAGCAAGCGGATTGGCGATCGCAGTAATGTGTCCACTATGACGACGCTGCTGCCCATCATAAATCTTGTAAAATGGTCAGTGACACTTCAATCCCTTAGTAGATTCTTACGACACCCGCAGGAGGAGTTGGGGTAGTGACAAATGTATTCTTACTGCCGTCACCACACGGCTGAGTTCGACTCACAATGAGATAAAACTGATATATAAGATATATGTAAATCAAGATTTATTAATAATGAAAAAAGTTTAGGATAATAAATATGATTTATGCAATAGCGATTATCGGTTTAAAATCATAATATCTACGCAGAAATTACACCAAATTTTATGCGTGCAATTAATATAACGGCGTTTGTGATGTTTTCTGTATATTCTGCTACTGTATTTCTACAACAAATACTCAGAATATCAGAGGTACAAAGACAATATCACGATAATTATCTCATCATTGACTGCCAGCAACAGTAATTATCAAGAATTGCGTCCATCTGTTGCGAAACGGTGATTATTTAGTCAATTAATTATTTTATCTTTCAAAACAAGCAAGATTTCGGGTTCATTTTCTGAGGCAACGAGAAAGGTAGTAATTATATTAATGGTCACGACTGTTGGTTCTAATCATACCTTATTAACAGAGTTTAAAATTATTTCATTTTCTATAAAAATATTTAAAAAATGTACATAATAAAATATTCCCATGTTTGAGCAAATAAATAACGTGAAATAAATAAAATACATATCTTGGGACATCTTACACAATAAGGCTTGTGATGTGGGTACCAAGTGACGATACGAGTATATATAATAGATAGCAATAAATAGATGCTTAAATACATAGACAGCCACGATCAAGGAACAAACTAATGCCCTAAGGCAGGGTCACTACCAACTAAGCTACGGAGGACAAAATAAGCATCAATAAAATAGGCAGATACTTATAAGTGTTATAACTGGTACCGTCAACTGGGGTGCATAGGGATGGCGAGGTGAATAGGGACAAAAACCGGAAACGACATTTACTTCATAATATCTTTAAAACTTCTCCACACGCATTTTGCTTGTGCGTTACCAAATGAAAGTAGATTATATACTGATGCCAATGGCAACACTGGACAGGCATGAAGGTAGCGGTAGGTGGTCGAAGTAACAGTTCGAAGTTGACATCGCCAGTGACCCGTTCAAATGTGCTCCGGGAGTCTTTAAAAAAATTATGTTTTTAAACAAGTTAAGCAGTGCCGGCAGTTATATGGAGATTAACCGTGTATTAAAGAAGGTGTTTATGTCACGGTAAGTTGAAATTATCTTTGTTTCAATACCAAAAGTACGAAAACAAAAACATAAGCAAGTTTTGAAAAAAAACAGAGGTTTATAGGGACGCTTTGGGGGTCGATAGGGACGGCTTGAGGGGTGGATCGGGTCGGCTTTGACAGTTAATAGGGACGTACTTAGTTCAAATAAGGACGATAAAGGGTGTAAGGGACAGGGCTGCCAAAATTATTTTTATGATTAAATGAATATATGTTTCGTGTTTTAAGTACATAAGTAGGTACCTGCTACCAATTTATTTACTTTAACCAACACCTACAACCAATTGACTTCTTTAACCAACATTTAAATGAGTGAATTTCGGAAGGTTTGCTGACACTGGCTTTAAGTTTTTTTTATTAAGTAATTTGTTATTTTACGGTAAGTATAGGAAAACATGGCGAGGAAACCGGATTAATCCCGATTAGTTTATTTTACCCTGTAAATTTGAAGGCAGTTGCTTTCGTGAAAATTAGTTCCTACGCCTCTTACCCATATTATATTACTTTCTTGTATTAATTTAGGCAGCTCAGGCTTTTTATAACTTTATTATAACTTGTTCTTTTAGAAGGTGTTTTTATTTGCTAAAAATTATTAAACAATTTTTGTTACCCGTATTATGAGTGTCACTGGCCATTATTTGATAAAAGATTGATGATGGGCAGCAGCGTCCAGGGATCGGAACCGGTTTTTTAGAAAAACCTCTAAATAGCTCAATATTTTTAAATGTTTTACACTCTTTATGTAGTATTCAACATTAACAGTAACTATTAACATCATATTTTTGAATTACTCCATTAACAAAAAAATTATAAACCGAAGAACGAAAAAGAACGGAATTCGAACCGTTCTTTTGTATGGAGCAAAAACCGTTATCCGATCCCTGGCAGCGTCATCATAGTGGACACATTACTGCGATCGCCAATCCGCTTGCCCAGCGTGGCGATTATGGGCATTTACCTCCTAATGTATACTATACGCATAGTTAATAGGAGAGGCCTGCGTCCAGCAGTGGACTATCATAGGCTGATGATGATGATGATGATTCTGAATGATTACCTACAGTGATTACCCACAAGTACATTATAAATAAAAGCTTTGTTAAATGCAGGTATTTTTATTCATATGAATCATATACCATCCTATTTCCATAGTTATTGTAAGTTTTGCAATACCTACTTACTGGGTAGAAAGGTACCTAGGTACGTACCTGTAAGCTTATTATTTTTGTGACAACCCTAGCCATTTTTCCCTATTGGTCCCTTATTCGTTGCTATTGACCCCGTATGCAGCCTGAATAGGGACGGCCGGTTTTTATGAAAAAAAGGGGGTTTAGATTGATTCTATCGTAATAAAACTATCATAAATAGGATCTCTAACATAAGATTAAAGTTTTGAAACCATAACATTGAGCTCGTTCATGGAAATATTCCGTTAAAATCTTACTCAAAGTTCAAAATTGTCCCCATTGACCCCGGTTGACGGTATTTATCATGTATTTCCAGTAATTTTTAAAAACGTAGCAGCGTAATAGCAGTATTTGCACTGCTGTGTTTCGGTTCGGGGGTAAGATAGCCGGTGTAATTACTGGCATAGAGGCAATCCATCCAAGTCCTCAGGGTAGGCAGCGCATAGGCGATTTTCTGATCGCTATATCCATGGGCCTCAGTTCCTGCTTTCCATCAGGTGGGCTGATTGCTCAGTTGTCTACCTTCGTCACATAAAAAAAAACGTTTTCCAACCAGTCCCTATTTTATTAAATAGCACTCGAAATAAAAGCATTCTTTGAAACCATTATTCTAAAACGGTGAAAATAAATGTCAGAATATAAAAGATGTCCCTGCCATAATGGAACAAGGT
The DNA here is from genome assembly GCA_025490895.1 of Thaumatotibia leucotreta. Classification (NCBI taxonomy): domain Eukaryota; kingdom Metazoa; phylum Arthropoda; class Insecta; order Lepidoptera; family Tortricidae; genus Thaumatotibia; species Thaumatotibia leucotreta. The sequence goes on from JALPQI010001913.1 coordinate 90,450, forward strand.
GTTCATTAGGAGATGTCATCACGCAATAATAATAATTTACTTTGCAAAAAAACGTTTTATTTTGAGGTAACAAAAATACTTAATTTATTTCTTTTGCATGTGATTATACGGTTTGTTTATTTGGAAATACGATTAAGAATTAAGAACATAGGGGAAAATGGGTAGGATTCGTTGTCTAAGCTTTAGGGTGAAGACACATGTAGCATGCGTACGCATTTTGTCTATAGAAAATGTCAGTTTAGTATGGGACCGCGTCCAGCTTTTCACACGCGTACCACTACACGCCTACACTTTTCATACTAAACGGCCAATTCATGAGATAAAATGCGTACGCATGCTGATAAATGTGTCGTCAACCTTAAGTCAGTAGAATAAAGGCGGAAAATCCGATGCCGCGTCGATACGAGCAGATCCGTGCTGCTTATTATTTATACATATATATATTTATCGCTCTAATACCGTTGACAACTTAGCTGATTATGTGTCGGTTGATTTAGGGAAACTCTGGATTGAAGTGTCTTTGACCACTGATCTATTAAATATTGGTTAATCTAATTGTTGCAAGTAACAAATTATAATCTATGGTTTTCAAGTTAAATTAATTCTATTACCTAAGCTATGTTCAAACTAGTCTTGAACAGTGATTATATGTATTCATCGCCTTTGTCGTAACATCCTATTTAGCTGTCAAATCGTATCATTATCACGTTCCTATAGATTCAGATCTCCGATGAAAAAACGACGCCGAATACTCCTGAATCATGATCGATTGTCTCACCATTTTACGAGTCTTCCTCACTTCTTATCTTTAACAAAAAGATTTTAACTACTTCCTGAAACCTCCTGAGGTTTAAACCTTATTCTGAGTTCCCTAGAGTAGGTATTATCATTGAACTCTTTGGTTGGTTATGTCGTTTTTGTTTTGGAATCACGATTAAGTTGCACAATGAGGGTCCTTTCTGAATCCGAGGACATAATGATAAATAATAACGGCGACTTTGCTTGAATGCGTCATTTAAAAGGTTATATTTTGCTGAAAGTAGACATTATTTTATTTACAAAATTAAATAATACTGCATTAAAAAAAAATCCGAAAAACAATTGCTTTTTCTAGGCATCGAACCTACTTTAATATTAAAAAAAATCGTATTTTTATGACGTCATTAGAATGAATGGATGAAAAATAAAAATTTTTCTTAAGAAACAGTATCTAAATCTAAAAAAATAACCAAACAAGTTTAGTTCAAAATTCGAAAAAAATTGTAGTTGGTTCGATTTCCGGGTGAAGCAAGTAATTTTTTGAAAAACTTTGAATAATAGTGCACTATTACTAAATTTAACATTAAGTCTTCTTTCAGCAAAGTACACTATCTACGATATTTAAGGTACTTCCCCTTCATGTCCCATAACTTTGGGATGCCCTGTATAGATACTTAAATACATAGACAACCATGACCAAGGAGCATATTTGTGATAAATAAATACACAAATAATGCCCTCGCCAGGATTTATAGCCGGAACCTCCAGCTTCGTAGGCAGGGTTACTACTAGCTAGGCTACGGAGGATGACAAAACATCAAGTAAAAATATTTAGTGTGGGCGACAAGATTCTTACCCAAATTTAAAGGTACCTACTAAATAAAGTCTTCACCTGATTAAATATCTCAAGCCAATAGTTACTTAAATAAAGCATCATCATCATCATATCAGCCGAAAGACGTCCATTGCTGAACGTAGGCCCCAAAGATTGCCACAATGACCGATCCTGCACCACCCGCATCCAGCGGACTCCTGCGACCTTCACCAGGTCATCAGTCCACCTTGTGAGGCACCCACGCTGCGCCTTCCGGTACGTGGCCGCCATTCAAGAACCTTCCCGCCCAACGGCCATCGGTTCTATGTACATAGAATGTGCGACCTAAAGGTGCATGTAGACCAAAAGAGCATTCGCTGTTCTATCCCCCTACTCTACGAAATTCGATCGTTAGACGAAACGTGATTCGTTGATTTCGTATAGTGGGGTATAGAACAGCGACCTTAATACTACTATACCAATCTAGTTAATCAGTACGAGTAATATCTTACATGTCTACTTGCTTAAAGTAAAACCACATATCATTGCTTTTTGCCAATAAAATTTTATACTAAATGTATTATTACATGTATTACCTATAAGAGTAAATAATTGCTCACCGTAAAATCTTCAACTGGCCAAATGTCAAAAACAAGGAGCAACTTAAACAAAGCAAACTTTAACAAAACTTGCAACATATGTAGATGTCGCTACGTATAATCTCCAAATAAAAATCGCGCAATCATAATAACACGAAAGAGGAAAAGGAGGAAAACATGCACATCTCGTGCCGAATGGCAGGATTAAATAAACAGAAGTAAATTGTGCAATCTACTGCGTGGGGTAAATGTACGATTGTTGACACTGCCCTTGTGTTTACTCAAGCCATACGGGCTAGTTTAGTGAGTGATCCTGCCAACGACGGCAATTTCAATCCTGGTTATTTAATTGTATCTATCGTAAATAGCTATAAATATAATTAAACGGTTAAAGTCACGTGTATTTAGTCACTACGCGCGAGATGTTTTGGGGAGCCCAGGTTTCCATTATCAGGCACTGACCCCTGTCGTATAGTACATTACGACACAAGTGCGAAAAACGGGAAATCAAGAACGAGTGGCGATGTTTCATGGGAGTGTTTTAAATCGACACGAGTTACGAATTTCCTTTTTGCACGTGTCTCGTACGACGTTTTTTAGTACAGATGGCCATCCGAAGTTTTGGACCTGACGTAAAATGAGTCACTTCTCGCACTAGAGCCTGAAAAAAGCACCATCTGTACTAAAATAGTACATTTCCTAACTAGTGCGGGAAAACTTTTTTTCGGCGAGGGTGAAAGTTGGAGCCCGAGTGAAACAAGCAAAGCCTCGCCTTGACTCTCAATGGCTGATGCCCAGCGGTGAGTGAGGTACACTAGAAGATCACCGGTAGAGCGACCGTGGCGAAAGCCATACTGGCGGTCGCTTATAAGATCGTGTTCTTCTAGGTAACCAAGGAGCTTAGCGTTAACTATACGCTCCATGACCTTAGAGAGAAGGGAGGTGATAGCGATAGGCCTATAATTCGATGGATCCGATCTGTCACCCTTTTTTGGAACAGGGTGCACAAGGGCCGTCTTCCACGAAGATGGAACTTCCCGTTTGATACTGGAAAGAGCGAAGAGACGCGTTAACACAGGACACATCTCAGGAGCACAACGTTTGGTATTAAAATCATATTTTAATACCAAACAGTCTTAAACATGAAAACTTAAGTTTAATGTCTACCTTAGGTACGGGGGGCGTTCAAATAATTCTCGGTATTGATATTTTACAAACTCTTTCAGAATTTATTTTATTACTGGCCGCTAAGGTTTCATTGACATAAAAAAAGTCATTTGTTGACATAAAAAAAGTAAAATTAAAACCGAGATGTTCTTTTGTTTTTCTGCAAATTGCTGAGCAAACGTGGACGTCATGAGCGATCGATCCGTTATAAAATTCTTGATCTAACAGGGTAAAAAACAATAAAAGAAGAAATGGATTGTGTTTACCGCGAGTCTGCTCCTTCTTTATCTACTATTCAAAAATGGTCGAGTGAATTTAAACGTGGACGGGAGAGTATTGAAGACGACCCTAGACCTGGTCGGCCTGTAGTGGCTACTACACAATAAAATATTGAAAAAGTGGAAAAACTTATATTGGAAGATGGTTAAGTAGGTAAAATCGATAGCTCAAGTAACCAATCTTTCTATTGGTAATATAAATGACATTATCCATGACTATCTTAATATGTCAAAAGTAGGTGCAAGATGGGTTCCGAGAATGCTGACACTGCTTCAAAAAGATGATCGTGTAGCTTGTTGTAACGATTTTATTGACCTGTGTGGTAAAAATCCTGATGAGGTGCTGCAAAAGATAGTTACTGGAGATGAAACCTGGACCTATGACCCAGAGAGTAAACAGGAGTCCATGCAGTGGCATATCAAGGGTTCAGCTCATCCGAAGAAGTTCAAGGTCATTATTTTGGGATTGTGAAGGAATATTGCTTATTGATTATAAACAAAAAGATGTAAATATCACGGGAGAGAACTACGCTAACATTCTACGTCAATTAAGGGATGCAGTCAAAGAAAAAAGGCGAGGTAAATTAACCAAAGGTGTTCTGCTTCTGCATGACAACACCCCAGTCCATACTGCTCATATTGCCAAGGCGGCAATTGCTGAATGTGGGTTCGGAACCATTACTCATCCACCATATAATCCGGACTTAGCCTCTGTCGACTTCTTTCTGTTCCCAAATCTTAAAAAGTATCTGCGTGGAAAACGATTTCCTGACGATGAAGCATTGAAAGCGGCCGTGGAGGAGCATTTTTACACTAAAGACAAAACGTATTTTTATGAGGGGTTAAAAAAAATATTGATCGATCTTTTAAATGTATAACAATAGGGGGGGAGTATATTGAAAAATAAAAAATATTTACTTTATCGTGCACTTTCATTTTCATATGTATACTGAGAATTTATTGAACGCCCCTCGTACCTTAACAAAATAGGTAGTACAGAAAATAATATAAATTGTATTTTTCTGTATTTTTTTGCTTTATTTATTATTGTGTGCAATAAAGAGTACTTTCAAGTATATTGTTTCCTAATTACAAACTCAATTACTTCCTGGGCTTTGTACTAAGGTACTACATTATATTGCAGCGTTTAGCCAACTGGATTGCCAACAACTGATGCGCTTACCCTACGCCAACTCCAGTAACAAAATTGCCGGCGATCCCGGACAATTATAGCATCTTGATGGTTGTAGCAACATTGCTACGGAAACATGAAAATTGAAACAGTTTTTTTTATGAAATATTTTTGCAGCACACCGGGATTTCTAGAAGCAAATTCTTGAAAAGTAGGTGTCTATTATTAGCAGATTAACCCCCTTATTCTTTAACGTTTCCTAACTTTGCAAGCCGATAAGTATCAATATGTCTGTTTGTAAGACCGAACGGAACAAACCATAGGTACCACTTATTAGAATGCCAAGTTACGAGACGCTTTTGAATAAGGCGATAAATCTATTACTATGTGATTGGATGAATAACCAATTCCAATCATGCAAGTTTTCGTGCAACAAATAATAAAATTGGGTAGGTACCTATTTTAATATACAGGGTGTTTTCAAATTAGCTACCAATACCTTAAGTGTATGCATGTGCATGATAACGAACAACTTTCCTGAACTCATATCGAAATCTCGAAAAAAAAAAACATTTCACGAAATTTTGACAGCCGGTGGGGCCGCTTTGTATGCAAAGTCGATTTATTTTTTTAAGATATCGATATGCATCCCATATATAAAGTTATTCGTTATCATGAACACATGCATACCCTAAGGTATCGATAGCTAATTTTGACTGATTAAACGCTGATGAGCTTAGTTTTTTTTTATTTGCTATCTATGTCACATAATCTAAAATTAATAATTAGCAATAAATCATGCTAAAAGCCCGTTAACCTGCCGCTAAATAGCAGTGTTTGCACCGCTGTGTTTCGGTTTGGGGGTAAGATAGCCGGTGTAATTACTGGCATAGACAGAGGCAATCTATCTAAGTCCTCACGGTAGGCAGCGCATAGGCAATTTTTTGGTCACTATGTCCATGGGCCTCAGTTCCTGCTTTCCATCAGGTGGGCTGAGAGCTCAGTTGTCTACCTTCGTCACATAAAAAAAGAGATCCGCCCGTATAAAATGAAATAGATATAACGATATACAAATTTTATTTGAACACAATTTGATCGCGTATAAATAATAAACTTTGAAAATTGCCTCCGACGGTTTGAAGAACCACGTCGTTTTAAACCTTAAAGCTAATAAGCTATAACGTCTTATTCCACACGAAAACAAATTCACCATTTTTGTTCATCCCGCCACAAAATTCACGATTTTCACCACCAGTTCAAAGAGAGTGTTAAGAAAATGTCAGAAAAATTGGAGTTGATGTTTTCCGTAAGGATTCATTCGCAAAATGTATATGATCGGTATGAAATTGGATTTAAAATAGATTGTTTACTTCCACTCGACGCTAAAATATTACATTGCGTAGTTTTATGGTCGACTCCAAAAAAATTTAAGATCCTTAAGGCATTAACCACAGAATTAGAATTGGATAGAGGAAACAAGTTCAAAGTCAAAGTCAAGAAGAAGAAACAAGTTCATTCATTTGTATGGCGGCAGAACGTGTCAGATTTTGTACTGAAGTTGTTACTTGCCTATGATTTTAAATATGTCTCAGGCCCTTGAATATTCATATGTTATTGTGTTGTTGCAATTACTTAAGGAGGCATTATTAATGTTTTTGTTCACTTCAACTTACAAAATTTGACACCCGAAAGCTGCAAGCTGCGATTAAAGACGGACAACTCAGTGGATTTCACTGAGTTCATTTGACACGCTAAGTAGATACGTTTGCTTGATCTATGGTATATATGACATCTGTGGCATTAACCAAAATAAAAATCACGATCGCATAAATTGATACGAAAGTTCGTGAAACTGTATGGCATACCTAAGCCGTTCCACAACCTTCGGTAGTTTTTTTTTTTTTTTTTTTTTTTTATACCACGTCGGTGGCAAACAAGCATACGGCCCGCCTGATGGAAAGCAGTCACCGTAGCCTATGGGCGCCTGCAACCTCAGGGTGTCACATGCGCGTTGCCGACCCAATAAAAATAACGTTGGCACAACAAAGTGGCTCCACTCCACCTAATCGTAAGTGAAAAGTAGAGCCCAAATCGCGGCGGCAACGAACAGGAGACAATCAGTAACCTGTTAGTTGCCACCGCCTTGCTGGCCCGCTAGATGCTGGTAAATACACCGGCTGACCCCGAAACACGGCAAACACGAAGGTAGTAGTATAAGGGGGCAAATTCAAAAGATAAAGATCTATATTCTTGATTGCTCATCATCATCAACATCATATCAGCCGAAAGACGTCCACTGCTGAACATAGGCCTCCCCAAAGATTGCCACAATGCGCCACCCGCATCCAGCGGACTCCTGCGACCCTCACCAGGTCATCGGTCCACCTTGTGGGGGGCCTACCCACGCTGCGCTTTCTGGTACGTGGCCGCCACTCAAGAACCTTCCCGCCCCAACGGCCATCAGTTCTACGCGCAATGTGCCCCGCCCACTGCCACTTCAGTTTAACGATTCGGAGAGCTATTTCGGTTACTGATTTACTGTAAGTGTAAGGGAATCCGACGTGTATATGGCTAGTTTTTATAGGTTGTATGTTTTTTGACAGCCTCCGTAGCCTAGTTGTTAGTGACTCTGAATACGAAGTTGGAGGGTCCGGGTTCAAATCTTTGTGTATTTCATCATCATCTTCATCATCATCAGCCAATTGACGTACACTGCTGGACATAGGCCTCCCCCAGAGAGTTCCACAAAGATCGTTCGTGAGCTGTCCGCATCCATTGGACACCCGCAACCTTTACCAGGTCGTCCATTTTGTGTATTTATTTATCGTAAATATTTGTACCTTGGCCGTGGCTGTGTACGTACTTAAGTATTTATATGTATCTATATATTATATATCGCAGCTTGGTACCCACATGACAATTTTTAATTGAGCTTACCGTGGAACTAGGTCGATTTGTGTAAGATGTCCCAAGATATTTAGTTTACATTTGTATTGTTGGATACGTCTTCGATATACTTTCCCCTTATTCACAAACGTCTGCTAATTTAACAACAACAATATTATATATAGCAGCTTGCCAAGTTGGGAGACGCTTAAGTAAAAAAAATATTATTATTAAAGTGTTATTCCTACACTACCCCCGATAGGTTTTGTTTATCCCCTTTGGTCTTATTAATATAATATATACTTATTTTTTATTTTAAAACTTTGAGCGCGGGGAACTCTCGAGGGGAGTTCTCTGTGGGAGGTCCATTTTCGCTACGAAGCGGAAAAATCACGGGATCGGCTACGAGCGAAGCGCGTAGCACTCGTTTGCAATAAAAATGTTAAGGATAAGAGAGAACCATATTCTTTTCAATTTGCCCTATTCAATGAAATGAATTTACTAGCACAAATCATAATTTAACTAGTGCGGGAAAACTTTTTTTCGGCGAGGGTGAAAGTTGGAGCCCGAGTGAAACGAGGGCGACAATCACGCGAGTTAAAAAAAAAGTTTTTGCACGTGTAAGGGACGATTTTTTTCATAACAAGTGCGTCAAAAAGAGAAATTACCGCGCGCGAAGCGTGCGCAAAGTTTGTTTTTGCGCACTAGTTAGGAAATTTGTATTACATTAAAAACAAAGGTATCGAAGTTGTGCCAAAGGGTCCTCACTTAGCTTGTTGTCACGTATCATCGTTGCGTAGTGTGCCCTGTTATGTAGTGCACACTACAGGGCACACTACGCAACGCTGATTTTCAGTGAGGCCAACTGCTGCTGAAGATTGTTGGACAGAGTATATGAGGCCTTAACTATGTACATCATCAGCCTATGATAGTCCACTGCTGGACGTAGGCCTCTCCTATTAACTATGCGTATAGACGCATTAGGAGGTAAATGCCCATAATCACCACGCTGGGCAAGCGGATTGACAATCGCAGTAATGTGTCCACTATGATGACGCTGCTGCCCATCATCAATATTTTATCAAATAATAGTCAGTGACACTTCGATCCTTTAGTCGACTCTTATGACACCCGCAGGAGGAGTTGGGGTGGTGACAAATATATTCTTACTGCCGTCACCACACGGCTAACTATGTACATTTTTTTGCAATCGATGCTTCTACCTTAGTAACTGTATGTACAGTCAGCTGCAGAGACAAGTAGACCCCCTTGCATACAAATTTGTATGCACAAGTAGACATCTACTTCTCTCTGCAGCTGACTGTACATAAATAAATTTCCTTGACTAGTTCTGTAGATCGAGTAATGATGTTTACCTTATTATTTTCGTTAGTATGTAATTATTATAAGTAATTGACGTCGATATCGTGTTATTTATTAGCCAATTAACAAAGGACTGGCCTGTAATTAGTTTGCCAAAGTTCTGGAGAATATTAGGAGGCAGAGGCGATACAGTTTTTCTGAGGCAACTACTTATGAGATATGTACAATTTTAAGGATATGTACTGTCGATATTATTAAAGATATCATTACGGTTTTAGTGCCAAAAATTTAATGAATGAATAAATAAATTTATTTCAGACCAATGTCCATATTGCATTAATTAGTAATACAAACAAAAACAATTTTAAGTTTTAACCTAGTGTTAGTCTAACGTGTTAGACTTCCCGCAGATCTCAGACTTGAACCATCTGACGAAGCATTTCGACACCGCCTGAAACGCCTTTTATTGAATAAACCATTATATTCTGTTCAAGAGTTTATGAATCTTGACATTTAAATAGTTAATATTGATGTATTTTGTATAAGGACCTAAAATGTATAAATTGTATAATGAGAATTGTAATTTAAGGTGACGAACCCTAACGGGGGATAGAACTGCTAATATTTAATTTGGTTTTTAATAGTGTATTTAAATCTTTGTTGACATTGTTATATTATAATTTTATTTTTTATTATTTGTTTTGACGATCATGATAACAATTCGTATAATTTTGACATGTATGCAAATTTATTATGTAATCTTTTATCATGAAATAAAATAATCTAATCTAATCATCACAAATAACATGAAATATTAATTTTATAAATAAATACATGTCACAGCCAAAATCAAATAAATAAATTAAATGTCAACGAATCAAAAAAAAATGAATAAATTATAGATTAAATTAAAATGTATAAATTAAACCAAATGGTGTAAAATTATTAAAGCGCGTACCAATTTCACTTTTTTATATTTACTTTTTATTTTATCTGTGACCTGTGAAATACGTGAAGGTATTTAATTCGCTTTGGTTGGACAGTCTAAACGGTTGGCTAATGCGCTCAGGATGCTGTGAATATATGATTTACACAACTTTGTTGCCTTGATATTAAGGTCATGTAAACATATTTTTGGCACCTAAACCGTAATGATATCTTTGATTTCTACTGTTAATATTTTTGTCATCATCATATCAGCCGAAAGTCGTCCACTGCTGAACATAGGCCTCCCTCTAATTTGCCACAATGACTAGTCTTCCGCCACCCGCATCCAGCAAACTCCTGCGACCTTCACCAGGGGGGTTATCATGACGTACTAATACGATTCAGTTTAGGTTCAAGGAAAGGGACAGAGATATACGACTCGTATAGCCTTGTTCCTTTCTCTCGACCTAAACTGAATCGTATTAGTACGACCTGGTAACACCCCAGGTCATCAGCCTACCTTGTGGGGACCTACCCATGCTGCGCCTTCCGGTATGTGGCCGTCACTCGAAAACCTTTCCGCCTCGATGTCCATCGGTTCTACGTGCACTGCCACTTCGGTTTAGCAATTCGGAGAGCTATAGGTATAGGTTACTTTGGTTATGCTGAGGATAGTCTCATAAGTCTCATTTCGCAATACCTACGATCTCACAGAGAGACTCCCAGCATAGCCCTGTCCATTGCCCTTTGGGTGACGTTGAGCCTACTTAATATGAGAAACATTCTACCTAATCCATTTACGATCATGGAACAGTTGGCCGTGATATACAAAGGAAATAATGACAGGGGATAAATATAAAATAACACAAAGCCTTAATTTTTATTTTCCACTTTTCAATACAAATAATTAAAATTATTTTCTTAAACTCTGAAACGTCGCCACGCAAGTCCTGTAAATCACACATGAAAGGTCCTTAAGATGATATCCATGAAATAAAACCATGAAAAACGGATAAACTCGCGTATATTAACTAATTTTAACTTATCGATCTTATTATACTTGTATCTCTCTTTCATCACGGGCTTTCTGCATCTGACCCTTGATCCAGCCATTTAGCGAGAAACTCTGAAGATGTTGGTCGAGACTCTTTGCTATTAAACCGTTCGCTGTAACGACTATCGGGACTATGATCGTCAAGTCAACATCCCACATGGCGGTTATCTCGTGGGCCAAGTCTAGATACTTACTGGACTTGTCCTTCTCGGCCTTCACGAGATTCTCATCATGGGAGATGGTGACATCGACGAGCACAGCCCGGCGTTGCAATCGATCTATCGGCACTATATCAGGCTTATTGGCAGGATTATTATACTGATTATTAAAAAAACATATCCTATCCAAACAAAAACTTCGATTTGATACGACAACAAAGATTTATGATTTATTACAGTGCTTTAAGTACAAATAAAGAGGTTATAAAAATCAACGAGTCTACCCAAGCCGGTTTGAACCCACCATCATACTCCGTGTATGTTTCGTATCAACTTACTTTACTTGGCTTTCTTATACGTAATCTTCACTTTACCTATAAACAGTTGTAAATTATGTTAATAAGTTTTGTTTCACCGTCTATTGAAAATTTCAGACTTTGCATACTGACCAACTTTTCCTATAGAACCGCGAAGTGTCAAGATGTTATGGGAAAAATATACAAAACAGTAATTATTTTCAACTTCAGCAAGCCTAGCCAAGATGGATTTCTGCAATCATATACGATAAGCACGCTTAAGTAATAAATGTATGAGAATGACAGATTCGAACGACAAGTCACGTGACAATTTTCACACACTTACCTATCGTATACGATTGCTGAATTCCATTTCATTTCAATGGGTGGTATAATACCCTGTACTTAATGAGCTTTTTCACTTTTGGAGACATCCAATTAGCGTTACATTAATAAACTTTAGTAGAAGTCAGTTTTGTAACGACAATTAAGAAATAGATTTCAATAAAAACTCGTGTTGGTGGTCCTATAAACTAAAAGCTATAGAATAATTCTTAAAGATATCGTAATTAATTGTTGTTACAAACCTGACTGCCATTATGGTTTTACAATCTAATTGGGTGTCCCTAAAAGTGGAAATGCTCGATTATTCGACTTTTTGCGAATAACGGATAGAAAGACCTTTCAAACTCACCCCTTTTATCAACTGTTAAATAAAATAAAGCATGAGGTATTTATATAATTTGCCAAATTGTAACATCGTGAAAAGTGAAGCTTTTCTGTGTATTAAAATACTACTACACTGTAGTGCTCCCATATTGGCTGTTATATTTTATTAAGTAACGTTATATATCATAAAAAACAAGCACAATAGGTACTAGTGTAACAATAGGTGCTAGGATGTCATAAAAAGATAATAATTGATGTAACATAAAGTTCTACAATAGTACATTGTGTATTAAGGGCGGTAAATATGAAATTGTGAACTAGTGTGTAAAGAAAACCCGAGCCGAAGGCGCGGGATTTAGTTCATACGAGTTCATAATTCTTGTACCGCCCGTGGCACACACAATGTTTTTCATCCCATCTGTGAGGCAAAAAAAGTAACTAAAACAATAATTTTCACAAAGCTACTCTAAAATGATCTAAATAATTTATCTAAATCTAATACAAAAAAAATAAGGGATGACTTAAACTCGAACACGTGAGTGACAAAGCACCGGGTGAGTTGTGCTGCCCTATTTATTATTTTCATTGCAGAAATTACTACTGTAACGTAATCCATGATTGCCCATGGGCGTAATGACGCATCTATGGCGCGTATAGCCTGCGCAATGTATGATGAAAAAAATAAAACAGCCAGTGTGGGGGCACCATAGCATAATATTGATAATTTGACTTCGGCATTTTACTTACCGTCGATATCTTTTATTTTGATTTTATGTGTGCGCTGCAGAGCTGGAAAAAATATTAAGAGGTCTTATTAAGACGCCGCCATATTGGATTTGTAATGATGTTTCTTAGCTTGTAATGTACTGTCATCAGAACTTGGAACGTGTGCAAAATTTTATCCTAATCGATCGGGAAGTGGGTCAAATTACGATTCCAAAGATTTTCTTACATACATAATTAGCAGAGATCGGACAAATGTTGTTTGCAATCATATGGACAACTATTGGCAACATATTTGCCGTCATGTAAAAAACAAAACCAAATCAATTTAGAAACACGCAAGATTCAAAATTGAATGCTTTAACAGAGCTGTCATATGGTCAAACGGTTAAATTAATAACTAAACGAATCATTTCTTGGCATTTGATTTCGAAGCTTTAAGGTGACTATACATATACAATGATTTGACAATTATTACTAACGTGAGACTCAAACATACAACATAACATGAAGGCTCCGATTTGTTCGCGGACAACCTTGACAAACTTAAAAAATAAATGAATTCTTGCGTTTTTGTGAAACAGTAACATAAATGTGATAATTATGTATGTTATTTTTAACATAAGCTACTTGTACTGATCAATTTATTATTGCTTAGTGTTTTTTATCTTACCATCCTGTAACGCTTTGGCTTGTCAGCTGTTAGTTGTAAATAAATAATAAATAAATAAACATGCTACAAACTGGGTTACTCAAGTATTTAAGTCGATGATGTCGAAACATGTCGAGCAATCATCGACTTAAATATACGTGAGTAACTCGAGTTGCTTACTTGAGTATATTTTGACAAAAATTAATGATGGGTGTGAAGACATTAGATTTTGGTCAGATAATTGTGTGGGCCAAAACAGAAACCGAATTGTATACGCCCTGTACATGTATGTGGCCAGTAAATACAAAATTAAAATTAAGCACTGCTTTTTAGAAAAAGGCCATACGCAAGCCGAGAGCGACAGCGTACACGCTTTAATTGAACGATCAGCAAAAAATAAAACAATTTACACTCCAACAGAATGGTATAGTTTAGTTCGATGGGCTAAACAGGATGGAAAGCCCTATATTGTAAAAGAAATGAATCACTCAGATTTCTCCGATTTTAAATCAATGCTGCTAGGTAGAAACTGGGCAAAAAATGTAAATGGCGACAAAGTGGAGTGGAACAAGATAAAAGAAATATTTGTCGCACCAGAGGATCCTTATAAACTTAACTATAAATACGATTTAAGTACAGAAGAGTACATGACTATCGCGGTTAGCAGTAATACTAGAAGACAAGCACTCACTCCCTTTAATCTCAAACCATTGTACCGAAATTCTTTACCAATACCGAAAGCAAAAAAAGATGACTTGGTTAACCTTTGTGCAACCAATATAATTCCAAAAACTCATCATCTTTTTTTTGACACTTTAGGTGCAAACTGATATAAATTAGTTGGCAGCTATTTGACTATACATAAGCGGAGTCTAACACTATTGCTATGTTATACATTATTACCTTTGTACAATATTATGTGTGTATAATTATCTCAATACTTTGAGGTAGGGACTAAATAAAAGCTAGTTATGTTTTAAGTATATGTATTCCTTTCAAAAATGTTGATTAAAAAGTGTTTGATATATTATATGTAACTTGATAATTATAATAAAACTTAATTATTATGAATCATTACTACTGCGTTTTTATTTATATGAAACCCTGTAACCAATTATATCTCAAAATATTTTTTTTTATACTTTATGAAGTTAAAGTATGATGTCAGATATTGTATGTGCTTACAAATAATATATATATTCCAATGTATGTTATGATATGTAGTTGATACAATATCCGAATGCAATGTCGTGTCCAATGAATGTAATGGTTAGTGTTACTTACAATAATTTACACCTCCGCTTAATGACAGCTAAACGAGGTAAACTATTGTATGAACATTTTTACTAAAACTACTAATGTTGTCATAAATGTGTAATTTGCAAATGAAAGACAAAGTGGTAATTAAAGTATATTTCAAATATGAAATTTCTATGTTTTTATTCCAATAAACTGTACACGAAACAATCTTTGCAATGCTCTCCTGACAAATCATGTAATTGGAGATACGGTATTATACGTAGGAGGGGTCGATCTGTAACGCTTTGGCTTGTCAGCTGTTAGTTGTAAATAAATAATAAATAAATAAACATGCTACAAACTGGGTTACTCAAGTATTTAAGTCGATGATGTCGAAACATGTCGAGCAATCATCGACTTAAATATACGTGAGTAACTCGATTCGATGATATTATAATATTTACAATGGTTTCCATGGTTACCGGAGTCAAATATGTAATTTTTTGAAAATGATTAATTATTTAATCAACTTTGGAGTCATATCCACATTATTGTGAACAATGACGCACTTTTGTTCGATCTCTAATAATTAGTTACATTACAACTCACAAGTGAATGTAATAAAAGCGTGTTAAATATGTAGTTAAAAATGTACACTTACCATTAACTACAGGTTTTATGTGATCAAGCATCCCACTGCGTTCGTATTTAGTCGATAAAATTTTAATATATTTCTTTAAATCTTTCGTCCATTCGGGATCTAAAAAAGGAATTGGCAATAATATTAGGTCACTCCCTATGAAATTGGCATTTTGTATGGAAAATTTTGTGAAAAATCTATTTTCCATACAATTAATTTTGTGTAGGTAGGTATATTTTGTGATTTCAAAATCAAAATAACCCTGCCAGTAACATTAAACACTTCTTAGACGTGTTTTGTTTATATCTTTATTTCATAAAACAAGGTACTATCACACATTGGAATAGGTATTCCAAATATATGAACCGGCAGTATATGGCAAGAGTTGTTTTGAAAGCTTATTTTAGAATATCACTTAAGGAAAAACACAATTACCTATTAGTGTGAAAAAACCTTTGTTACATAGTGCACTGTTGAAATATATATATACAGTGTGTAAATCTAATACGGGCGATCAATTAAACCAGGCATGGGATTCATTAGTGTAATCATGGATTACAAGGTTTTTTTTAAGTTACTCTTAATTTAGACCCCACAGATTTTTTTTAAGATTATCGGAGCAGCAATGTAGGTACGAACATTTGTTGATTTGGCAGTTATGTCATCTGCTTTTGAAATTAGCTGTCAACGAGTGCTTAACTCGCGTATGTTGCTTTACATTGCGCGCCGAATTATTTTGTATGGAAAATTTTGTTGCTCTGATTTTAAGTAAAAGTTTTTTGAATGTACTTATTATGTCGTAAACTAACACCCCTTAAGAGCTTCGCCCGTATTAGACTTACACCCTGTATATATATATATTTATATACACGGTGTTACGCGAGCATTGCGAAAGATTTTAACTATGCATTCTAGACATCAAAATAAACAAAAAATATTAGGAGACCTAAATGTCAATTCCACCAAAAAAAAATTTTTTTTTCTTTTTTTGTTTAGGCCGATTTGAATACTTTTTAACATTTCCAGTACTTTTTATCATAACAACAATTTGTTTAAATTATTTATTTCAATTTTTTTTTTAGGCAGAGGTTATTTCGTCAAGTCTATTCGGAATTTTTTGATTGTCAGGCAAAAGGTGTGGTAATATTAGAACACATTGTGGTAGGATTGTAATCCAAAAGAAGTTGAATGACGAGTTACGTCGAAAAAATTATTTCAAAAAAAGGTTGATTATCTCTGAAACCAAGCCGAATCCAGGAAATTTTATATAACATTAAGGACTCTAAATATGGTCAGGAATCCAGCATTAAAATCTTTCGGAATGCTGACGTAACACCGTGTATATCTAAGTTACTCTTTTGATAATAAAATTAGGGACCAACTTAAGTCAATGACCAAAAACGCCAATTACATAGTAATGATGATGATGAAGTTAATGACCCAATAATTTCCTAGGTTACGACTTTGTCAACGTAAATTAAATATAACTAAACACTCACGTGTGTTTAGTCACTACGCGCGACATGTTTCGGAGTGCCTAGGTCTCCATTATCAAGCACGCGACGCTTGTGAGTCGCGCGTAGTGACTAAATACACGTGAGTTTAACCGTTTAATTATATTTATAGTCATTATGTCTCACGAAAGTTTAAATCCAAGTAGGTAAATGTTTTGTGTCATCAGCATGGCACTACCTACAAAATAATGATAAAAAAACCTTAATTTCAATCAGTAACGACAATCAAGCACTAAATTTCTATAAAAAATCGGTTTTGGTGTTAACTTTATAAACTGTAAAGCTATATTATAACATAATAACGCCGATCAAATTTAAATTCCTAAAGATATCGTACTTAATTGTCGTTACGAACCTGACAGCAATTAAAGTTTTTCAATACTAATTGGGTGTCCTTTAAAGTGAAAATGCCCCTGCACGGCAAACTAAGATGATAGGTATAAAATATAAAATAAAGTCTGAATTATTATAATGAAAATATAAATATAGGATGTCATATACCAAATAAAAAACGACCAAGATCACCAACATCCGAGGGAATCGAACCTACGTGCTCAGCTTTCGCAGCTGATGCCTGCACCGCTCGGCCACTCGGTCTTAGCAACCACCAGTCAATTTTCTCGGGTATATGCAATCGTGTATATTAAAATGATATTATTTATTTTATTTATATTGATATGATTTTTATTTTAGTTTTTTATGTAAATAAAAATTTAATAATTACAGTTCCTAGCCCCAATACGTTCAATCTTTCGGTGATTAGGTAATTCTGCGGAAAAAAAAACAATTTTAAATTAAACTATACTAAAATAAATATCTACATGAAGTGAACTCATACGAGTATTTACGAACTTCTGGACAATCTTGGAATTTTAACCGACTTGAAAATAGGGGGAAGTTCTCTATTCGACAGATTTACTTGACATTTTCGAGAACCGTGAACACAGGAATGGTTATAACCGCTACTACTGCGATCGTCAACCCGCTTGCCCAGCGTGGCGGTTATGGGCATTTACCTCTTAATGCGTCTATACGCATAATTAATAGGAGAAGTCTACGTCCAGAAGTGGACTGAGAGAGGTTGATGACGGTTTTTGCTGGTGGTAGGACCTCGTGCAGGGTCCGCCCGGACAGCTACCACCGTCTTAACCGTTAACCTGCTGATATATAGCAGTGTTTGCACTGCTGTGTTTCGGTTTGGGGGTAAGATAGCCGGTGTAATGACTGGCATAGAGGCAATCCATCTAAGTCCTCAGGGTAGGCAGCGCATAGGCGATTTTCTGATTGCTACGTCCATGGGCCTCAGTTCCTGCTTTCCATCTGGTGGGCTGAGAGCTCAGTTGTCTACCTCGTCTCATAAAAAGATAGTCCCGTTGGCACCAAGTCGGGGTCTGATGATGGGATCTTGAAGAAATCGGTTGAAGTCAGATCTGATTTTTTTAAGTTGGTGATTATTTTATTTTATTTTTTTAAAGACTTTTGCCAAAAGTTATGTAGGTACCTACTTAAAGGTATCTGTAGAGTTGTAGACTATGGTCCATTTCATTTATTAAATATTTCAAACATCTGTTTTACGCCATTCAATTGTTAACGGGCAAGACTCAAAAAAATCCTGGATTCAAGCCTCAACGCCATTAAATATTTCGATGAATTCTGAACAAGAAAAAAAACACAAAAAATAGTGCTATAGGGTGGTCGTTTTTTAGGCTGGTGCCCTATGGCACGGTCTCATCGCAAGCCTATACAGGGTGTAATCATTAAGTGTGACCAGACCATAATTCCGTAAATATGACAGATATCAGAAAACTTCCAACTAATCGAAAGTATAGGGTTAATGATTTATACGTACTTTCATTGTCCGAGTCGTCATCTTCAGCTGAAAATTATAGTATTTATATAAAATCCGGCCAAGTTGGAATCGCGCACGAAGGATTGTGTGTACCATTATCAATTTATCATAAAAACATGTTTGTTGTATGGTTGTCTCTTATCTTTTTAATTCTACTTTTTAGTATTTGTTGTTATAGCGGAAATATCTGTCTAATGTCTAACTATCACGGTTCACGATATAGAGCTTGGTGACAGACACACAGAAAGACAGCGGAACCTTAGTAAAACGGTTCTTAGTAGTTATTTTTAGTAATTTAATATACTATTTATTGTATTTCTATGTATTTTCTAAAACCTCAAAAATACACTCTGATAGTGTTTTTTTTTATACTTTTTTCCATATTTAAATAATAGTACATTGTGTATCTAGTGAAATAAGTACGGTATTACTAACGAGAGTGTTAGAATCCCGACCGTAGGCGGAGGGCTTTTTATGACTCGAGTTAGTATTCCGCTTACCGACCGTGAAGCATACAATGTTTTTTATCACACTTGCGAGCAATAAATTTTGTTTTAAGACAAAATATATTTAAGAATTAGGAATTTCACTTTTCTATCATGCATGCATAGAAAGCAAGTGTGATGAAAAAAAATAAAGGTTTATTTTATAGTAAAGTAACTGTACCTTCTCGAACCAAAGAAATAATTTCGTCACTGGAAACATCTTCTGAAATGAGAAAATATATCTGAAGCTGTTACACAGTACGTTACTACTATTTATTATACTGTGGTAAATATACCAAGTATGATAAAAAAATAATAATTACATTTATTTTCAAAACTGTACAATTTATATACATAGATTAAATCCAACTAATCTACTTAACCTAACCTATATCTAAGATTGGCCCTTGTGGCATTGTACCGAGGATGCTGGCGGCATTTCCTCGCTGTATCGCAATACTGATGCGTTGTGCGAGGAAGTCGCCAGCTCTTCGTTCTCTAGTTACGTCAACCAGACGTTTCGTAATCTTAGCAAACAATTTGCGTGCGCTGTGGCGCCAATGTTTGATTAAATGGGTGAATCAACTTTTTCTGTCTGTTATTGGAGCATTCCATGAAAACTACTTTTTGTCGCTTACGTGTCGCTATGGTAGCTACACTAGCTACCCTAATAAAATATACCTTGATATGTTATTATTATACTGTAACTCAGCTTACTAATTTAATTTTTCAAAAGTATTGAAAAGACAGTGTCGCTTACGACGCGTTTTCATGGAATGCTCCTATTGTCGTGGTTACGGACGCTTGAGTCACGACGCTGGTTTTATGCAAAATTAGGTTACTAAAATTATGCAAACAATTTTGAATTATGAATACATGGGGTCAGTGATATGTGATTATTCTTTAAAGGGGCAATTACACCCTAAATCAGTCACTAACGACAGGGACACATATTTTTAATCGCGTCTTTTTTTTATTTGAAATAGTCAGTACTCATGGCCACAGACTAGTCAAGGGCAGAGACGTGGCCTACGATGGAGTGAGTTTGTCTAGAAGGTGCCTATTCACCCTTGACTTGAAGGTTGACGGGTTATATATTTATGATCTCGAAAATATAGACGCCGGCAGGGAATTCCACTCCTTGGCAGCACGCATAAGGAAAGAAGACGCCAAGCGCTTTGTACGAACAAATGGAATATCTACCAAGTAATGGTGGAACCCGGCCGTTCGTCTAGAATTGCGTCTAGCATATTATGGCATCTCTGTTGTCAGTATACTCCATTACAAATACCATGGTCCGATGCCACAGCAAAGTTTTATGCGACATCGGGCCATGGTATTTGAAATGGAGTATAACTGATTTAAGAAGGTGTAATTGCCCCTTTTGGCTTGGCTTCCAAAAGCTATAGGATAGATGGGGTGGCGTCCGTCCTAATGTTCAAATAATTAAAAATAAAATAAATACATAAAAATAAATAAATACTAACTTTCACCTCCAGAATTATCTGGCACCGCAGTACGCAACCTGGTCATTTTCGGAAGTCCATAATTGTCATTGGAATTAGAGTCTGAAATGAGAAAGTAATATTATTCTAATATTATTTGATTAGTTGATGAACTAGTGGCCATTCATTTATTGAAAATTGAGGATAAGCAGCGGCATCATCATCAGAGATCCGACAAATATGCATCATTGTTCGCAATAATGTGGACATGACTTCAAAGTTGAATAAATGAATTTCGTAAAATCACCCGACACACAATTTTCAAATGGCATGAAATTCTAAAATACAGATGTTGACTATACCTTATATGTATTACTTATACCTTAAAAATACTAAAGAGTTATATTTTAAGAAAACAATTGTTTCTATACACTTTTTTTTTTTTTTTTATTACCACGTCGGTGGCAAACAAGCATACGGCCCGCCTGATGGAAAGCAGTCACCGTAGCCTATGGGCGCCTGCAACTTCAGGGTGTCACATGCGCGTTGCCGACCCCATAAAAATAACGTTGGCACAACAAAGTGGCTCCACTCCACCTGATCGTAAGTGAAAAGTAGAGCCCAAATCGCGGCGGCAACGAACAGGAGACAATCAGTAACCTGTTAGCTGCCACCGCCTTGCTGGCCCGCTAGATGCTGGTAAATACACCGGCTGACCCCGAAACACGGCAAACACAAAGGTAAGTCATTTCACGGGCGTTTACACCGAATGTACGGTACACTTAGTGATGTCTAAGTGGCTCAATCCAGAAACATTCAGCATCAGCCTCATACCCTTCGTATTCGTACTGCCGTCATTACGCGACGCAGTACCCAGTACATTCATTTTGATGCTAAAGACTTACCCTCTTCTAATGAGCTCGTGGGCCTTTTACGTAACGCACCTGAGAATGAAATATGTATATAATAAATATTAAATAAATATTGGGACATATTACACACACTCTAGACCCACGGTAAGCTCAATTGAGGCTTGTAATGTGGGTATAAACCAAGACACATATAATAGCCTCGTCCTGCCCAATGTGATTTATAAAGGACATATTCGATTGTTTAGAACAAAAGAAAAGCGATTATATTTTCGAACTCATTAGGTTTCAATTTCAAAAGCTCTAATTTAGTATACGGGCAGGAAGAGGATAGATAGATTCATATAGATACTTAAATACATAGACAGCCACGACCAAAGAACAAATATTTGTGATAAATAAATGCATTAAAATTAAAATATCTACGGATCTTTTGATGTGTTATCAATCAGCCAGAATGGTTTTTATCATTCTAGTAATAACCCTGGAACAGTAATTTCAATATAATTTAGAAATTTGATATTTATTCCTAACTTACCCTCCGATGAGCTCTTACGCCTTATTGGCATACCATCTGAAAATTAGATGTTATTATTAAAGTGTCCGAGCTTTGCTCATTAACTTAAGAATGTCCGTGTTCTCAAAGATAAGAAAAAAATAATTAATCTTTGATTCCTTTAAATAATTTTTCTTTTCAATTTATAATTTGAAGCTATGGTTCAAATTCATTTAAAATTCAGGAGCAGCTTCTGAAATCCTTGTAACGAAAAAATATTGATAGGTCTACAATGTAGCAAATACTTTCATTAAATTTCCTATACCAATCGTCAGTAGCGTCTAAAAAAATGTAAACAAACCCAAAAACTTACATTACCTAATCCATAATCACAAACTTTTAGAACACAATCTTGGTTTTATTACCAACTTAAAATCTTAAGCCTTAAATTCACATAGATTTTTAGTTAAAATTATTGATATTTATTACTATTAACGAAAAATACATCTGCGAACGTGTTTCACATGTGTCAAAGTCGTCTAATGCTATAGAAAGTCAGCCATACTTGTTTACGTTTTTTTAGATTCAACTAACGATTGGTATACAAGGTTTACATTTCTTTAAAATAGGTGCATTTTAAATACATACAACGGTAAAAAAAAATTGTAGACCGATAACTAATCTACATATAAATTAAAATTACTATGTTAAAAGAACAATTCTATACGCGTGATAGTTTTCCCGTAAAGTGTACCACAAAAGTGCTCTGGCTGTGGGATAGTGTAAAGGTGCGTTTAAACCAAAAGAGCATTCGCTGTTCTATCTCCCGTTCTACGAAATCAACCAATCACGTTTTGTGTAACGATCGAATTTCGTAGTGGGGGGTTAGAATAGCGAAATCGTCGATGCGCGTACCTAATCTGATATGTGCGGGGTTTTGATTAATTGAATTGACACCTTTTGTGTGTCGTGGCTAGGTTAGAATTTCAGAGTCAAAAATCCAACATATATCAGCTTTGAAATGCGCAACGACGGAATGCTCTTTTAGTTTGAACGTACCTTAAGATTAACGTTTAAAGCTAAACCTTGAGCCGAATGACTATAAATCTTACTGTAGATATGATCTTGATTACCTTCTTCATCTGACGTATCATCTGGCTCTACGAGAAAATATTTACAGGTAATAAGATAAATTGAAACATAACAAAAAATATAGCAATATTGAGAAACTGTTAAAATATTACGTAAGAACCCAAAGTTTTATTTACCCTGTTTTTGTACTCGTACATTTATGTCGACATTAAGTTCTGCAATAAAATACATTCCCTTTAAAGTAGTCATACTCAGACAACCATCCTGTATACCTATTATAAACTATTATGTCAATGTTACTCAGTGCAAAATGTCTTAACAGAAATGTAAATTAATAATCTTGTTGCCTCCGTAGCCTAGTTGGTAGTGACCGTGCCTACGAAGCTGGAGGTTCCGGGTTCGAATCCCGGCGAGGGCATTATAGGTGTATTTATTTATCATAAATATTTGTTCCTTGGTCGTGGCTGTGTATGTATTTAAGTATCTATATTGGATAAGCG
This sequence comes from Thaumatotibia leucotreta, assembly GCA_025490895.1. Lineage (NCBI taxonomy): Eukaryota > Metazoa > Arthropoda > Insecta > Lepidoptera > Tortricidae > Thaumatotibia > Thaumatotibia leucotreta. The sequence continues at coordinate 114,016 of JALPQI010001913.1, forward strand.
ACACTTTTGAAGATATTGAGTTATATACACCGTTAGAATCGGCGAATTTTTCTGCGTCGAATGAGCTAGGTTTCGTATCCATCTGACAACATTTGTGTCGCTTATCCCATTGGTGATTTAGAGAACTTTCGACCATTTTTTATTACTAAACGACTTGGTTTTTGACAACTTTTAGTAAATTGGAGATTAGATAAAATATAATTCAACATAATTAATCTTGGATTATTTTACCTATTCGTCATGACAAGTTAAATTCTACTTGGATATTTTTGCTGTGTAACAACTAAACTTCACTTGTCGGTTAGCT